>CM073778.1:94335604-94576977 GCA_037158775.1 Hetaerina titia | reverse complement strand
AATACGATACTACCTTGATCAAAAAGTTCCCGGAATTTATTCAGAAAATTAAAAATACAAGTTTATTCATCTAAATCTATATTGTCCCCTTCAAAGTAATCCCCATCGACTGCAACACACTTATGCCAGCGCTTGATCCAATCCTCGAAACATTTTTTATATTCGGTTTTCGGTATGTCCATCAGTGCTTCCTGCGATTTTTCCATTACTTCCTCTCGGCTGCTAAAACGCGTTCCCCGTAATGGTTTTTTAACTCGATTGAACAGAAAGAAGTCACAGGGAGCCAAATCAGGTGAATTCGGTGGCTGTTGGATGGTATTTGTTGCATTTTTTCGTCAAAAAATTACGAATAATGATAGCACTGTGCGACGGTCTCGACGCACTGTGCGACGATTTCTGGTCTCTTTCGGCGAATTGCTTCACGCAAACGTCTCATAACGCCCAAATAATACTCTTTGTTTACTGTCTGGCCTTCTGGCGAAAATTCATGGTGCACTACACCGTTGCAATCCATGAAAACCGTCAGCATTGCCTTCTTTTTTGACTGAAAACGACGTGGTTTTTTTGGTCTCGGCTCATTTGGTGAACGCCATTCACTTGCCTGATGTCTGGATTGCGTGTCGTACTCATAAACCCAAGTCTCGTCTCCAGTAATGATCCTTTTGATGAATGTGGGATCGGATTCAGCCTCGCAAATCGTGTCTTTTGCGACGTCAACACGGTCTCTTTTTTGCATGAAATTGAGGTCTTTTGGCACCAACTTTGCTGCTACACGACGGAAACCCAAGTCATTAACCACAATGTCTTGGGCGGATCCATAGGCAATGTTCAAGTCCTCCGCTATTTCTCTGATGGTTAATTTGCGGTTATTGACCAACATTTCTTTTACTTTATCAATTTTTTCACCGACTTTCGATGTCGATGGTCTGCCACTGCGTTCATCATCTTCGATTGACTCACGACCACTTCTGAACCGCTCGTGCCACTGGTAAACGACCGTTTTTTTTAGAGAATCGTTGCCGAAACACATTTCCAACGTCCGTGCGCCACTAAATCCGTTTTTTACGCAAAATTTAATACAAGTTCGTTGTTGCAAATTTAAATCCATTTCTGCAATTGTAAAAAATCGCCAACACACACAGAGATAGATGTACTCTTGGCTACGTAACTTTTGCAAATGTCAAGTTATGACACTAAGATTTAAAGGGAATATCAACAACAGATGTACCAATTTAACAAAAAAAACAGAACTCAAATCGGAACGACGGGAGCGCCACACGGTGGTTATTCCGGGAACCTTTTGATCAAGGTAGTATATCGGGAATGATGGGCGCACTTTCTGTTCATCGGGTCGGGTCGTCGTCGTGCCTCGCGTGCAGAGCTGGCGGCCCGTGAAGCTGATTGCATGGTGGTTGTGTGCCCCGCCACTTGCAGGGCTTGTAAGGATAGATGATCATCCTCGGGCACACTCTGCGGGAGCACCGGAGGAGGACGATGACGTGGACATTGAGCACTAGATCGGGAACCGGGTTCTAGTAATCATGAGTGGCAAACGTGATTGCTCGAGCGTTGTCTGAATGCGATCTCATCATCCAACGTAACCTTCTCGTGTTGGCATTGAGTAAGCGCGCGTTCTTACTGCTGCTGAAGTATCCGTATATTGGATGAGTCAAGGTTCACTTCGATAAATTAATTCGCCAGGCAAATCAAGCAAAATGCTGCTGAGGCACTTACCTAATCAGCATTACGCTATTTAAGTGCAGTGCATAGTGCAGGGAAGGTTGGGTGCTTAGTTGTTGGCGAAATAATAGGCTTTATGGAAGTATGAGCATATTCTACCGCAATCAGCACGAGCTTAGGTAAAGGAGATTGGGTCTTTTTCTTCGCGATATATTGTGAAATCGGGGAAAAGAATACCCAAGTTGACGCTTTATTTTATCCCAATGAATTCTTCCGAAGTGTCAAGAAATTAAAACGAAAACTTATGAGACATCATGATATGTATGAATATGAATGAGAACGTTACCAACTGTATTTATGAATTCATATTTGAGGTAAAAGTAGTTGGGTTGAGTTCATTAGTGGCAGGCGTAACTCCAGAAGTGCTCGGGGAATTGTTCTATGGCTTCTACTTTTCTTGATGTATGTATACAAGCGATCAGCAACAATACGTAGTAATTGCTCTACCAACAGGTATTGCAATTTTCAGATGGCTTGTAACTTTAAATGGAAATCAGTTTAATTATAGACAACCTTTATTATGAGCATCAGCGACCTATGTTTCCACGTTAACAGTAACAACAGATTATTTACAGACGACACAGTGATTTACAGAGAAATGAGAAAATCGGTCGTTTGAATAGGGAGCGGTGGAACTTTAAAGGCTTTGTGTTGTCTCTCTTCAAGAGTAATAGATTGGATTGATTGATGGATTTGTTGGAACGGGTCAAATACTTGTTGGCGTCATAACTTTCCTGGGAAACACACGTTAGAAGAATATGCATATACGAATCAACCTTAAGGCTTCATTAGAAGGGTTGTAGGAAAGTAATGATGAGGGAAGAGAGAGAGAGAAAGAGAGGAGTTGCTTCACTTTAGTTGAAATACGCGGCAATTATGAGGGCAGTTCGAAAGGTTCACAGAATCACCACCACATATCAGTGCTAGCGCAACAAGTTTCCCGCTTAGTAATAGGTGCTCCTTATTAGTAAACACGTTACGCGTCATTGCTCTGGGAAGAGGTATGTGGTGTGGACACCTCTGTTGTTGTTCCCGTGTAGGCCTTGTGAAGATGGAAAATATAGATTCGGGCAGTGATTAAATGCTCCGTAAAGAAAGGTATGAAACCAAATGAAATTCATGCCTACTTTTAGAACACACTAGGGGACACTGCTCCTTCATATACAACTGTCGGCCAGTGGACAAACGAGTTTGTTTGTTCGAAACAGCTGAGATGATGATCCGCGTAGTGGTCGGCCAAAATGTGCCACTTCTCCAGAAATTATTGCAAAAGTGCATAAAATGTTCATGGAGGACCGCCCACCAAAATGGGAGAAATGCTGAAGCTGTAAGGATGTCATTTGAACGGGCAAATCACATTTTTACAGTTTATTTATTTTGCAGTTTATTTCGCGGCTTCTAATGTTCATATTGGCTTACGCAGCGTGTCCCATAAGTTTTAAAACTATGGTTATAAAATAGGTAAATGGATAGGTAATAGGTAAAATGGATAATGGTAAAGAGCTGAGTACAATCGAAGAAAAATGGGAATGTATAAAGAAAGTGATATCGAAGCCACAAAAGACACTGAAGGAACCGTTGACGGGAAAAGGCTAAGGAAACAGTAGGTAACGGATGAGATAATGCAAAGATGGATGAGAGAAGAAGATGAAAGAATGTGAACACAGAGTTAGGCAAAATGAAGTACAAAGAGTTAAACAATAAATTGGGAAGGGCCACAAATATTGCGAAAGAAGAATGGCGGAAAACGCAATGCGAGGATATGGAAATTTTACAGAAGAAGGGTGAAATTGGTGCGCTATACAGCAAGGTTAAGATATTATCGGGAAGTGAGAAGGTAATATCAGGGCTAACAGTTTAAGATAAGTGGCGTGAGATAATAGTTGAACCAGGAAAAATCCAAGAGAGGTGGAAGGAATATATAGAAATACTGTATGGTACAGAACTTAGGCCGACAAGGTTAGACATAGAAAAAGAACGTGACGTAGAAGAAGACAGCTTAGGTCCAGGCATACTCGACGATGAAATAGAAAGGGCATTAAAGGAGATGAAAGCAAATAAGGCTGTGGGGGTAGAAAACATTCCTGTGGAACTGCTGAAGTGTTTAGGAAAATGTCGGAAGAAGACTCTATATGGACGGATTCGTAGTATCTATGAGGAAGGAATCTGGCCGGAAGATTTTAAGTATTCAATAAGTGTTCAATAAGTTTGATATCCCACGCAGCTAAAGATGTTCTCAGGATCATCAACCAAAGGATAGAGAGTGAGGCAAATGATTACTTAGGGGATGATCAGTGTGAGTTTAGGAAGGGGAGAGGTATGCGCGATGCCATTGCAGTAATGAGATTACTAACCGAGAGGAATATAGAATAAAATCAGGACGTATTTGCCTGTTTCGTAGATTTCGAAAAAGCGTTTGATAGAGTGAATTGGGAAAAATTAATGAGTTTATTGCAGAAAATAAAAATGGATTGGAGGGACAGGAGACTGGTCCGCAACCTGTACATGGCTCAGACTGCTCAGGTGCGAGTGGGGAACGGAGAGTCCGGATGGGCAGTGTTAGGAAGAGGGGTAAGGCAGGGTTGCCCATTGTCACCGGTGCTGTTCAACGTATATGTGGAGGAAATGATTAGAGAGGCATGGGAAGAACTGGAGGTGGGAATGAAAGTCGGAGGGGAATTCGTAAAATCGGTTGGGTTTGCTGATGACCAAGCATTAATTGCTCAGTCAGCCAAGGGGTTGCAAGGAGGAGGAGTTGTTGGAGAAGAATGGAGAAGATGAAATGGACCGAAAGGAAAACAAATGAGGAAGCACTGGAGATGGTGGGGGAGGAGAGGGTTTGTTGAGAGAGATCCAATGGAGGCAGGAAAAATGGATGAAAGGCGTATTGATCGGCAGTGGTATGTTGAGGAAGGTAATAGAGGGGAGAATGTTAGGCAAACGAGGAAAGGGCAGGAACAGAATAGGGATGTTGGACGGGATGAAGGGAGGAAAGAAGTACACAGAGATGAAGAGGGACCTGATGTAGAGTAGGTTGCTGGATTGGGATTTGTTTGGAGTTGCCAAATATTTATTTGATAATTGTGTCCATCCAAAAACCTACCTTAACCGGTAGATTACCTTTTAAAAAAATTATTATTAGCGACATCTCCATGAAATTTTGGCAACTAGTTACTGCAACCTCCTCCCATAGAAGTTTCAACTCGATCGGGTGACGTGCATCTGCTCAGTAGTGGTGCGCGTGTTGGCATCAAAGTTGTCACGTTCATAATATCTCGATGAATGAAAATAACGAACAAAATGTTGCGATTAAATGTTCACTTTAAAGCTGGTAAAAGTGCGATGGAAACGTTCGAAGTGTTATAATTGGTATGAGGTGGTTTCTTAATAGCCACAATCTTAAAACGTATGGGACACACTGTGCATTCTCCGCTCTGCCAGAGTACTTCGGAGTACTCTAGCCGTATTGGTTCCAACGATACTGCGCTTCTGTTGATTTTCATTTCATACCCTCTTGCGCGTGAGAATGTCGTCCTTGGTTTGATTCCTGTTAGTCTTTCCAGCTGCCGTTGGTTTTTCTTAATTCTCTCAGATTCTACGAAAAGTGAAGAATCAGGCGTGATATTGTGGAATCGAGACATAATGAAAACTTCGTTGCAATTTTCCACAGTTAAAACTTTATTGCCGACCATGGTTTCGATACACTGTATCATCTTCAGGTGAGGGAAAGTACAAGAAGGGATATATATACCAAGGAGGGGTGGCAGGGGAGGAGGGAGCGGGTGGGAAGGGGGGTGGGGTTTTGTCATACAAAGAAAGGCAGGAAAACCCAATGGAACCCCCGAAGTGCGGGCAGCTCACTCTTCGGTGGGGGGGGGGGAAGGTGTCGCCATAATGGTGACTGAGGGAAGTTAATAAACAAAAGTGGGGAGGGGCAAGAGAGGAACTGAATGCCGTTAAGTAGCTCTATCTTCTGGTTTCTCCGTTGGATAATCTCTAAACTCTCAAGAGCGTCCAATTTCTTGCTCTTTTCGAATTTGTGCAACGGCTTAAATTCAAAATCCGGGGAATGGTTCTTCTCCAAGAGGTGGGTGGCAAAGATGGATGTGGTGTTGCCTAACGCATAACATTTCCGATGCTCATTGATGCGTGTGGCGAAATTTCGTCCAGTCTGTCCCACATAAGTCGCATTACATTGGCACTTTAATTCATAAACACCACACTGTTTTTCGACGTCGAATTTATCTTTGTTTAAGCAGAGTGCTTTGGATATGGAAAATGGGGTGTAAAATGAAACACGGAATTTATCCTTGGGTAGAATGTTGGCAATTCTATATGACAAAGAGTTTGAGAAGGGGATTTTGCACCATTTACGTGAGGGGTTGGAGTATGGCAGGAGTGTTGTGTGGAGCTCGACGGCACTTTTTCTCAGTTTTTTCCCTAATAGGGAATCAATGAGGTCGTCGTTGTAGCCATTCCTCTCTGCAATGAACTTGATGGTGGTGAGTTCTCGGTTAAAGGAAGTTTTGGGCATTGGAATGCTGATTAATCTGTGAAGCATGCAGTGGAAGCTTGCCAGCTTATGGGAAATGGGATGGCAAGAATCTGAAGGAATCACTAGGTCCGTATACGTGGGTTTCCTATAGATGGAAAAGACATGTTGGCTTCCTTTGATTTCAATCCCGAGGTCCAAGAAATTTATTGACTGGTTCACTCCCATTTCCATAGTGAAATTAATTGAATTATGCCTGTTGTTTAAGAACTGCACAAATTGGCTCAACTGCCTTTCACTACCACACCAACAACATAGTATGTCGTCCACATACCTATACCAATAGACGGGGTGGGTATATAGGTATATATATCCTTTCTCCTTGTACTCTCCCTCACCTGAAGATGATACAGTGTATCGAAACCATGGTCGGCAATAAAGTTTTAACTGTGGAAAATTGCAACGAAGTTTTCATTAACTCTCAGATTCTTTCTTAGATTTTTGGCGTCACTTCATCTGTACCAAATTGTTTCTTCTGAATTGCCTAAGCAATCTTTTAGTCCGTGCAAGATCAGGCTTCGTTATTTATTTTATTTATTTATGTACCTGCAGTGGGTGAATACACGATAGACTAATTTTTACCCGAATGTGACCCTACGGCGGTCGAACAATGGCTATTCTGACCCCATATTGTTCCTGGAAAATATGACATCTTAAACCTGTCTGTTCTACACTTAATCTCTCTAATTTTATTACCATGATCTCTCCTACCGTAGTACGATGGGGTCATAATACGTACATTGTCAGCACCACTGCTAAAGGGACATCCTTCCAATTAATGGAAGAGCTTCAATCTGTAATTTAACCTTCGCTCCATTAATGATTCCCAGCCTAGCTGCTCTGATATTTTGGATAAGCTACTCAGTTTATCATGACAACGGACAGGGTATATAAATAAATAGATAAACCCATGGCGCTGAAATATGCAGATTATTTTTCAAGTACATCAAACTACGAGAATTTTAGCATAGGATTGACTTCTTTTAATTGGGGTTTTGGGGTCGACAGAAGGTCAAATTACGGTGTGGCTTTTAATCATTCGCACGATGAAGAAGATAGAAAAGGTCTTCGTAACTGTCATTATTACGGTCGTCTTAGTCGTGGCCAAATGTGCTTTCAGAATTGTTTGTATTTTATTTGCGTCGCCAACCTTGTACCTTAGATTAGTGCTATAGGTTAATCCACCCCCCCCTCTTTCCGACCCTCCGGAGTCACCCCGTGGCACGACCCCTCGCTCGTCAAGGACTGCAGTGATTGTCGCTTCCTTGCACTCGCTTGAGACGTCCATCCTCGACGAGGGGCAGGGTGTGGATGGAGATAACGTGGAAGGAAGGGAATCATCTCGTTGGGGATCACGGAGGCAGGTACGGGCGATGGGGCCTCCCCTTTTTGCTTGTCGCATCAGAGCCGCCAGCGTAGGTTTTTCCCCAGCCACGCTTTCGATCCCCGGTATAGGTCGGTGCAAGCCTACTCTCCCTCCCCCCCTCCTCTTGTCCTCCTGCTTTGGCAGTCACGGAACGGTATTTAATCGCTCGCTGACGCACGAGAGACGGCAATGCGTCTGTACGTAAGAAGCGAGGTCAGGGCCGGAGGAATGCCCTTGGGCCCCGTAGCACGCGGGCCAATGTCACGGGTCACCTCTCGGAATCATCGTGAACGTGTTTTCGAATATCTCATAATATGAATTTTGAATTAAATGCCCATTGCGTTGATTCTTACAGTGCGCGAGGGTATTCTTGAATGAGCGAGACAGTGCTCTCTGCCATTGCAATGGTGCGCGTCCGCGTAGTCATTCACGCTCACAGGGTCCCCTTAACCCTTTGACAAACCCAAAAACTGGTACAAAAACGTTCCATGTATTACTTTTACGTTGAGGTTGACGCGTTAAGCTTTCAAGGGGTATGTGGTTCTGGATGCTTTTACCCAAAGCTAAAGTTAGCGGAAATACGATGTTCTACCCGAAGGGGCTATTTTGCAGTCATCGCGAGGTTAATTATGCGAAAAAAATCTCTGGCGGTTGAATAAATGAGTACAAACCAGTTGTGATCATTTGTCGTGGAAGGAGCAGTTTATCGCAGTTGTTCTTGGCAAACCTGGAAAACTTAAAAAGACTGCGGCAAAGGTCTCTTTGCATATGGAGAGATAAACGCCATTAGAAGTCGAGCGCCTGTAAACACTTAATCTGCAGAGGTTCGTGTTCTTTCCGCGGACGCCATAAAGATTGAAGTTCGTGTTCCACAAATAATGATAGCCGTGCACATTTTTTGTTCCTTCATGTTTGACGTGGCGCCATCAGAGGAATTTCACACGAATTAAGAAGGGCCTGTTGTTCCCCACAGTCTTGAGTGCGTACGGTGTCCATTCAGTGCGCAGCAGCGCTCGTACGGGAACTCTCGGAAGCTTAGATAGTTTCGTTTATCGCTCTTTTGGTGGCGCTGTGCTCTGTTAATATTTTTATCGCACTTGCCCGGAAAGTATAATATTTTTTTCCTTCCATCCGCTTTAAGGAGAGGAAAGGGATAGTTGTCCATCGTAGGTGTTATGTACTGAAGAGTTACGTCCTAACTCTTAGATACTAACGGCAGACTTACAACAAAAGATTTGAAAAAAACATAGCAGGGGAACTAATACTATTTTACCTGTGGTGCCGTTACCTTTTCCAGAAAGATCTGGTGTCTGATTAAACACTCCGTTTGGATGTGGTTGCGATGTCCAAAGTCAGTAGGAGTCACACCATTGGCCGATAGCCGAGCAACCTGCCCACTAGACTGCAAATATCTTAATAAAAATGACTAGTAGCCAGAAAAAAGTTAGTTCAAGGCAAAAGTTGGTGCATACTTTTCAGCTAGGTATTGATTGAACGCGTAAAGGATGATAGATCAACTGCAAAGTAAGACGAAGATTATGGTATCTTTTATATTTATTTAACCTTGAGAGGAGGAAAGACGTTAGGTAAGATCTCGGGTGTTACTCTTTTGTGTTTTTGTTGCTGAGTGAACTTGGCTGCTATAGGCATCCAACCAACAGTATTAATAACAGGGAAAAGACGAGTGAGCAACATATATCGGCCCTGCTTACTGACGATATCGTTCATTTCCGTTTCATATGAAATATCGTATTTCCTAATGTGGGGTGAACATATGGTAAACTTGCTCATGACTAATGGTTACGTAATCGGTTGTCTTGAATCCCTTGGGCCCAATAATTCCCTCGATGAATTATTAGCAAATGATAAGTGCACTTTGCTCTTAATTTTTAACGTAAATACAAATCCAGCCCAATTGAATAATTATTTTTTCTCAGCCGTTGTGGCGAAATTTATTTCCATTGATTGGAGACTTGATTTTTCAACATTCGCAAGTAATGACGTCTCAATAAATTCAGCAATTTTCTTTAGTGTTATATACGTAGTTTTCTGCCGAATAATCTCCTAAAGTTATCTCTTATTTGTTATATTATTAGCATTATAATTTGCGCGTTCAAACTGAAACGGCGTAATTTAAAAAACGTTATTTGACACGTATTGATGAATAAAACGTGACAGCGGATCAAAGGGGTGCCGAAGGGATCGCCCCCTCCCCCCTGGATCCCTTAAAGAATAGGACTCACAACCAGAAAGCCCGGGTTTGAATCCCGGAGGCGGCAGATATGTTTCAGTAGTATCCCCGATCCCTAACCTGAGATTCTTCGTGGAGAGCACCATGAGTGATACGCTGTCCGTCGGATGGGACGTTAAGCTGTTTGACCCCTTGGCGCCTTTCGTCATTAAAAGTAAGTTAATGACGACGCTGCTGGGTTTCTCTCCACCCTTCCTTTCCCATCCATCCCCTATGCCGCAAGTGACCTGAGCCGTCGGTCGCCTACCCCAAGTACTACTGCTTCATCTACTTAATACCCCGCAAGGCGCCGCGGGGGGTGTTATGACACCACCCGTAATTGAGAAAGAAAAAACACCGAATGCAAAAGCCACAAATGTATACAAACCACAAACAAAACATGGTATACATTCATGCAAAAAGCTTTTCACCCAAAGCATGGAAACACAATCTACCAACTAACATACACTTGCACCTACAAATATACCTGATGTCTTTGCAAAGTTTAATCTTCTTGCGGCTTGTAAATTAAATGAAATAAACTATTTCTAAAGTGAGATCGGTTTTTTACTATTACGATTATGCTGCTGCGAATAGGCTAGGTGACTCAACGGATTCGGTTGACTAGCCGTTTTTCTATTTGCCTTGTGCACCCCAGACTGAATGGCGGCTCTAAATGACCCCTTGTCCTGTTAAAGCGGCTGTGCAAAAGATGTCGCGACGGGTAAAAGCAGGGTACGTTTGAACTGAAATGGGACACTTCCTCCGCTTAAACACGGTGCACTCCAACAATATGGCCGTCATGCGTTTTTGTAAGAAAGACGTCTTTCCCTCGTCGCCATAGTAATTGAAAATTTGAAACCCAAACAATGATTTCGTGAATAAAAGAACCCTAAAGGGACCCAACTCTTCCAACACTTGGTTTGTTGCTTTCAATTTCAAATTATTTTATCAGTTCGCTGGCATTAGTGTAAAGTTAATATGCAGATAAATCACTATTCCTGATTTGAACATATGTGTAAATAAAGTGTGCATTTCAATAGTGTTGTAGTGTAAACGAGACAATGGAGAATTTTTTTTCCGGATAAATGTACTTTCCAAAAATGGACAAGCCATCTAGTAGGGGAGCTGGTGGTATGTTGTGACCACCATATTTACAGTCAAAAAGTATACACATTTAACGAGTACCTTGCCAGTAACCGGCAAATATGATCTCCATAGGGTATTTCCCATCCCATGGACTACAATCTTGTCGTGGTGGAAGGGCTTGTGTGTTCCGATAACCCCTAGAGCTGTGCTGGCGGGCGTAAATATAATTGCTCCTGGTAGGGTCACCCATGCCAGATAGGTCGAAGGTTAGGAGCCAGACGAAAAGTAGTCCACGCAGCGTCTGTTCCTCAGTGAGGCGGCTGCAAAGGCGTCTAACCCCAGTGGGGCGGCCATTAAGTTATGGTGTCAGGTTAAAAACACTATTGAGGAAGGCAACGGGAGACCACCTCAATTATCATTCCCAAGAATGTAATGATGGGCACTTTTGAGAATATGAGTCCTGGCAACTACGGGACTCGGCCCAAGCAGCCATGTGTCGTGCCCGGCAGCGGGGGAAGAAAGGCTTCTGCGGTCATCCCACGAAACCCTTGCAGGGGAGAAATAACAGCAGCAGGGCAGAAGACGCTGAAGAAGACGAAAGTAGTTAGAATAGGAACATGGAACGTCAGGGCAATGTTGAGGACAGGCAAATTAGAAAATATTAAGCGAGAGATTGAAAGAAGTATTATAGACGTTTTAGGTCTCTGCGAGGTGAGATGGAAGGATAGCGGGAATTACTGGAGTGACAATTATAGAGTGATATTCAACGCCGGGGACGAGAGCCCACGAGGGGTTGCCGTAAAATTAAATAAAGGGGCAGGAAGAAGCGTAGTCAATATACATGGTTCGTCCGGAAAATAATTGTACTGCTTTTTTCCCGCCGCTCCAGGCGCGCCCAGCACCGCTCTGCCGGGCTGCGATTGGAGTGGGATATGTTGGCAAGCGACGCTGAAAAAGGCTGTCGGCTCTGAACTGTGGTGTAGTGAGGAGCTCTGTTAACGCGAACCTCCACGCTCGACCCACGTCACGGAACGCGATGCCGAAGTTTTTGGAGCAGCGTTATTCCATCAAATTTGCGGTAAAGCTTGGGAAATCGTCTATTGAAACTGTCGGTATGATTAACCAGGCTTACGGAGAGTCAGCCATGTCCAGAAACATGATCTTTCGGTGGCACAAGATGTTCGTGGAGGGCAGAGAAGAGGTCGACGACGAACCACGGCCTGGACGCCCATCAACGACACTCACCGACGAAAATGTGCGAAAAGTTCGCGATGTACTGAACTCTGATCGTCGTCTTAGTGTTCGGATGATAGCAGACCAGTGTAATGTGCCAAAAACAATAGTGCACGAGATTATTAGGGACCAATTACAGATGCGAAAAATCTGTGCAAAGTTGGTGCCGAAAGTGCTCAGTGATGATCAAAGACTCAATCGTTTGGAAATCGCGACACAACTTGCAGATCACTGCAAAAATGATCCACATTTTTTAGAGAACGTTGTTTCTGTTTGAAGATAAAGAGGAGTTTGAAAGGAACGCGATACGGGACTTTGGACGCCGTCAAAGAGACTGTGACGTGTCTTCGAGAGGTTCCCGATGATGCCTTCGCGGGAGCGTTCCAGGAATGGGAACGCCGCTGGAACAAGTGTATCGACTCACAAGGGTCCTATTTTGAGGAATATTAGCTTAAGATATGTAAAAGTAGTAATTTTTTTCCTGAGGTCAGTACACTTATTTTCCGGACGAACCCTGTATATATATATATATGTATACAGATATATATATATATATATATATATATATATATATATATATATATATATATATATTATATATATATTATATATATATTATTTGATTATATATATATATATATATATATATATATATATATATATATATATATATATATAACTTAGACAGTAACACAGCACGAGAACACATAAAAAGAACACTCACAATAATATCTTGATAATTTCGACGGACTTGAGCTCCGTCTTCTTCGGAAGATAAGATATGACTAAGGAAAAGGGTACGCGGTGCAGAGAGAGTATGGGACGAGGGAGAGGGGAAAAACAGGTAGTGGGGGAGGGATGAGGGAGGGGTATATGGAGGGGGAGAAAGCGGAGCGGGGAACAGGTGGTGGGAGAGGGGTGAAGGAGGAGGTTATGGAGGGGGAAAGGGAGGCCAGAGGGGAGCGGAGATGGAATAAGGAGGATGCAGAAATAGTAACAAGCGACACAGAAAACTAACAATTCATCCACAGATCCCACAACACCCATGACCAAGGCATCAACTCACCAAGTCATCATAAGGGCTTGACAAGTCAAACTCAGGACAAGGATGACAAAATGTATGCGGATGAATAAATTGTCCCACCACCTCGCAAGAAACAAATCCACCTCCATCCATCTCAGCCCCACCCCCCCATTTAGTGAACGACATTGAGACCCGGATGTTGATAGGCTTTACACAGCCATATAAATGCCAATTCCATTGTTTTTAATTTTATAGGGTTATCGGATGGGGGAAGGGATGCTAGCACGGAAACATTGTAACAGTGGTTGAAGGGGGTGTTGTGGTGGGAGGCATGTTTTGGGATGGGAAGACCCGCGGACGGGGAGGAGGGATTACATGAGGCGCGATGATTGTTCACCCTGAGGTTCAGGGGTGTAGAGCACTGGCCTATATAAAATGCCGGGCAGAGTTTGCAGGTCAGAAGATAGATTACATTCTGAGATGTGCATGAGGAGTGGGGGAAGGGCGGGAGAGAGTTAAAAGGTGGGATGGAGAGGGGTGGAGTGGTGAAAATAGGACAAGTTTTGCATCGAGCTCGCAAGCACGGAGTGGGTGTGATTCTGGGGGTGGGAGGGGATTTGGAAAGAGGCTTTGTGGATTTGAGGAGATCTGATAGGTTGGCGGGCCGTTTAAAGGTAACAGAAGGGCATTTAGGAAGAAGGTTGGACGAAACGTTGTGATTTTTGAGGATGGGGTACAGGTCTTTGAGGATGAATTTAAGGGACTGGATGCCAGGGAAGTAGGTGGTGCATATTGAGAGAGGGTGGGAGTCTGTGGTTGAGGGAGGATTGGGGGTGTAGGATTGTTTTAGGATTTTTTTGTGAAGGAGAGAATCTGGGTATCCCCGTTGGAGGAGGGAATGGTGAAGGTTGTTGAGGTATTTGTTGAGGGATTCGGGATGGTTGCAAATGCGGTGCCCGCGGATAGAGAGGGAGTAAGGGAGGGAGCGTTTGGTGTGGTAGGGGTGGCAGCTGTTAAAATGAAGGTATTGTTGTTTGTTAGTAGGTTTAGTATGTACGGAGGTTAGAAATTCGTTGTTAGTTAGGGAAATATTTACATCGAGGAAAGTGATCTGTGATGATGAGATGTTGGAAGTGAAAGAAAGAGATGAGGAATCATTAAGTTGGGAGATGAAGGAATTGAGGGAGTCTATGTTATGTGGCCAGAGTAGAAAGATGTCATCAATGTACCGGAGCCACAGAAGGGGTTTAAGAGGGTAACTGGAAAGGAACTTCTCTTCCAGGACACCGAGGTGGAGGTTAGCGTATGACGGGCTGAATCTACTTCCCATGGCACAGCCCTTGATTTGGAGGTAAAAATTGTCATTAAAAGAAAAAGAGTTACGGGTGAGGATGATGTTAGAAAGGTCAATGAGAAAATCGGTGCTTGGAGTTTGAGGGCTAGGGCGTTTGGAGAGGAAGTGGCGTAGGGGAGCAAGGCCTTCTTCGTGAGGAATGGAGGTGTATAGGGATGTGACGTCAATTGTGGCCATAATGATCTTGGTGTCAGAAGGGAGGGAAATTGAGTGGAGCAGATTGAGGAAGTGGTAGGTATCTTTGACATAGGAGGGTAACGCGTGAACTAAAGGTTGGAGATAGTGGTCGACGAAGGCGGAAATTCTTTCGGTCGGGGAGTTGCGGGAGGAGACTATAGGACGCCCTGGGTTTTCGGGTTTGTGGATCTTTGGGAGGATATAGAAGTGGGGTGTGTATATATATATATATATATATATATATATATATATATATATATATATATATATATATATATATATCAAATACGAAGTCCCGCCATACGGCGTACAAATATTCATTCAAACATAGAAATAGGTATAAGGAAAGGGGATAGGAAAACACATAAAAGGCGAACACAGGACATGTGGGGAAGGCGGTTTTTGAGCAGATCACGAAAGTAAAAATGTTTCCTTGACCGGGATTTGAACACCGGATCTTCCACTTGCCGGGCGGACGTATATATATATATATATATATATATATATATATATATACACATTTTTTAAAATATATATATATATAAATCGGGTCGCGGTGGTCTAGTGGGTAGAGCGTTGGACTACTGACCAGAGGGTCCCGGGTTCGATTCCCGGGCAAGGCACTTTGGGCACTTGCAGCTCCACCTAAGCTAGTTGATTTCTCGGGTACTACATCTTCCTGGGAAACCATAACCGGCACAGGGAAAGGAACTGGCCCCCCTACCCTGATGTGTGAATATTCACACGCCGTCGGGCTTGGTACATCGGTGAGATCTACCATCACCTAATAAACCGACCTTCGGTTTGATTACTGTGTTTATGGTTTTATGTATACATATACATATGCATATATAATGTATATATATGTGTGTATGTAATGTATCTGTATGTTATATTTATATGTGTATCTATATGTGTATATTAATATACATACACATACACACAAACATACGGATACAAAATATTCAACACACAGAAACATAAAGGAAAGACACAGTATGTATTGACGTTTCGACGGCTCGGCCGTCGTCATCAGAATGGCGTTGTCGGGGAAGAGCGGAGAGGACATGTGCAGCAGATGGGTGAGGGGAGGAGAGGTTAGGGGCCAATAGGAAGCGGACAAGGTGGGGGAGGGAAAATGTAGGCAGCATTGGATGAAATTAGTGGGCTTACTGCTTCCCACAACCAGTCTCTTGATGACTGTTTCTCCGTTTCGGTGATTGAAACCCTTCCCAATTCCTCTAACAGCATAGAGGTGAGAACCCACGAGATGGCACATATCTGGGTGCTCCAGTCTTTTAAAACTCCCGGGCTGAACCAAGCCAACCGATTTCATCCAATGCTGCTTACATTTCCATACGCAAACACGCGCGCGTGTATGTGTGTGTGCTTTACATAAATGGTATAGTGATATGTTTCGGCAAAATAAGTACCTCCCTTGAGCGTCGACACCCTATTGCCAGAGTGACGTTTTCACGATTCGAAGGCTCCCTGGCAGGCGGAAGATCCTAAAGGGTACGCGTGCAAGTTTCTTTGACGGCTTAACTTACGGTTCCATGGTGTCCTCAGAGGGAATAGGATTTCATTTGGGAATAGGAATAATAGTCTGCTGGTGCCAAGTCAGGACTCTAAGGGGTTTGGGGAATCGTCGCGATACCGTTGCAGGAGGTCTTCGCTAGCAGACACACTCCACTCTGCTCTCTTGGTCGACCGTCCAAAGACCTTCGGGAGGGCGAGTTAAGCGCAGATCTTTCATCGCATCGCCAAATATTGAGTGATAATGGTGTGTGCGCTGTCACTGTCTTATCAATGCCAATATACGATCCAGCGGTCATGCGCACACTTAACAACAGAGGTCTGAATTCAGCACCTCACGCATTGCACGTCCGAAAAAAAATGTTTCCTTAAACTTTTAATACAAGCCTTGTAAAAGCCATCTTTGCTGTACATCTTGTGCAACGTCTTTGCATGGTCTATACATGCATGTTTGCTGTTATCGAATATTGTTGCAAGTAAGTACTTTCTTCCTTGCAATTAAAATTATCGAGTGCATGATTAAAGTAATATTTGTGTAGAGGTGACATGATTTGGTTGTGCATGTGGTGTAATTCCATTTCACCTAACACTCCCCGCCACACGCCCTTGTGTAGGCTATGTAGATATGATATACTATATTAGCTTTACAAGGTGCAAGATCTTCGGAAGACAACTACCCACATAGCTGTAATGGATCTTCAAGGATCAGCCAAAACCTGATTGATCGATGTACTCTTGGACATTTGCTTGTGTGTAATTAATATACAGAATAATATGGACCTCATTTGTGTGGGCGCGGGACCTTGACCTTTCCTCGAAGACAGTGGGCCCTTGTTAACTGGCCGTCCCGGGTCTGGATCGCTGTGGACATTCAGTCAGGGACGACGATTGTATGTCGTTGGAATGGGCGTAGGTTTCGCACAACCGATGCGCAAACCCTCGAGACGGTTCGCTCGGTTCCTGTCGCGTCGTGGCTCCCTCTCTATGTAAAACGTCGCGGCGTTGTGTCTGCGTCAGTTGGGAGCAACCCCCCCCCCCCCTGTGTGCGTGCGTGTGTCGCCCCCCCTCCCCCCACCCTCAACCCCGTCCGCACTAAAATAGTTGCTCGTTCCCAGGAGCCCTCCCCTCCCGCCATCCGGCTCTCCGCTCTATTTGTGCCCTCCCGCCGCATGAGGGGGGATTGGGGGGTGGGGTGAGTTGAGTGTTTTTGGAGGGTCGATTTATTTTTTTAAAATCATTTTTACAAAATCAATGGTAGGTTTACGATTTACGATTGGTTGGTTAACGATTTACGTACGCCATTGTTATTGTCGATCTGCGCTGGTCACCAGAGACGTAAACATTTTTTTTCAAATGTTCGTCTACCCTCATATAGCGCTTTTTTGATGTTATTATTTATGGAGGGAGTAATGTTCCAATGGAGGTGGTTTTTCTAGATTTAAAAATAAAAAAAGCCTTCGACCGAATAATTCATAGTCAACTACTCAAAAAGATGGAATATCCTTCGGTTGATATAAAGACTTTTTGAATGCTCGGGTACGAAGAGTAGTCATGGATGGAGTTAGCTCAATTGCAGTAGAATTTACTTCGAGTATTCTCCAGGGAAGTGTTATCGGACCACTTTATTCCTACTTTACGTTAATATTAACTCCGTAGTCAAGAGTAAGGTGCGTTTATTTGCCGACGATGCAGTAGTTTACCGTGATATACGTGATCCTGAGGACAGTGTAGCTTAAACACGGTACCTTGATGCTGTACAACGCTGATGGGACACTAGGCAATTAGAATTGAGCTTAGCTATGAATTTTTGGAAAAGAGCAATTCCTTCTCGAAGGCCAACTTCATTGGGAACACCGAAATGGAATGTGTACACTCAATTAAATACTTTGGCGTTACCGTCACTCACGATCTCTCCTGGGTGAAACACATGCGGGGAATATGTGGACAAGCTAACAAAAATAAGGATTTATTAGAAGAGTACTGGGTAAATATGAATAAAAGATCAAAGGGAAATGTTATCTGTTCTTGGTTAGGCTTCATTTTAGAATATGCTGCTTGTACATATAGTATATGGAGTCCTCACGAAGTTGCATTGATTGGCGAATTGGATCTCGTGGTGCGTAGAGGAGCTACATTTGTAAAACATCGTTATTATAAATGTAGTAACGTGTCCAAAGTATTTGAGGAGCCAGGCTGGGAATCATGTAATGAAGTTAAATTACAGAATAAATCTCTTGCATGAATAGGAAGAATGTCTCTTGAGGAGTGATTTTGAAAAGGTATTATTACTCAGATCATACCACGACAGGTGAGATCATGCCAATAACATGAGAGAGAATGAAAACTTCGTTGCAATTTTCCACAGTTAAAACTTTATTGCCGACCATGGTTTCGATACACTGTATCATCTTCAGGTGAGGGAAAGTACAAGAAGGGATATATATACCAAGAAGGGGTGGCAGGGGAGGAGGGAGCGGGTGGGAAGGGGGGTGGGGTTTTGTCGTACAAAGAAAGGCAGGAAAAACCAATGGAATCCCCGAGGTGCGGGCAGCTCACTCTTCGGGGGGGGGGGGGGGGGGAAGGTGTCTTCATAAAGGGCACTGAGGGAAGTTAATGGACAAAAGTGGGGAGGGGCAAGAGAGGAACTGAATGTCGTTAAGTAGCTCTATCTTCTGGTTTCTCCGTTGGATAATCTCTATACTCTCGAGAGCGTCCAATTTCTTGCTCTTTTGTTTATGAATTAAAGTGCCAATGTAATGCGACGTATGTGGGACAGACTGGACGAAATTTCGCCACACGCATCAATGAGCATCGGAAATGTTATGCGTTAGGCAACACCACATCCATCTTTGCCACCCACCTCTTGGAGAAGAACCATTCCCCGGATTTTGAATTTAAGCCGTTGCACAAATTCGAAAAGAGCAAGAAATTGGACGCTCTTGAGAGTTTAGAGATTATCCAACGGAGAAACCAGAAGATAGAGCTACTTAACGGCATTCAGTTCCTCTCTTGCCCCTCCCCACTTTTGTTTATTAACTTCCCTCAGTCACCATTATGGCGACACCTTCCCCCCCCCCACCGAAGAGTGAGCTGCCCGCACTTCGGGGGTTCCATTGGGTTTTCCTGCCTTTCTTTGTATGACAAAACCCCACCCCCCTTCCCACCCGCTCCCTCCTCCCCTGCCACCCCTCCTTGGTATATATATCCCTTCTTGTACTTTCCCTCACCTGAAGATGATACAGTGTATCGAAACCATGGTCGGCAATAAAGTTTTAACTGTGGAAAATTGCAACGAAGTTTTCATTATGTCTCGATTCCACAATATCACGCCTGATTCTTCACTTTTTCTTTGCATAAATTCGAAAAGAGCAAGAAATTGGAAAGCAGAGAAACTTGAGAAGAGCAAGAAACTTGAGGTACAGAAAATTGGGAAAGGAGAAGGAAATCATGGATTACGCATGATATGATTAGAAAGATGGAGGAGATAAGGAAATGGAAGAAGGTAAACATAGAGTTAGGAAGAAATGAGTACAACGAGTTAAAATAACACAGGCCAACAGTGTTTTTGGTGCCGGAGCTTTTAATGTTGATTTAAAGAACAATTGGGGTGCTGAATCCAATTATGACACTAGTTTTTTCCTATCAGCTATAGTTTTCAAGATATAGATATGTTGTTACTTACGTAAAAAAATCTTCTACATGATGATATGGGAATATTATATTAATAATTATCTCATTGGCCTACAATATAGAAATATACATAAAACTTATGGACAGTTTATTGTAAATAAAAGGAACACCGCAGAGTGGTTATAAATTAGTATACTTATAGATTTATTTAACTTTGAAAATTATTTTCCGGAATATATCAAATATTAAAACAACTAATCATAAGATGTGCCATATCTAAAAAAGTAGAGCTGTTAAATAAAAACGGATTTCATATTTGGATTCAGCTCTACAAATATAGTTAAAATCATCACAAAGATTCCCGGCACCAAAAAATTTTTTTTGTAGGCCTGTGTAATAAATGAAGGCGGGTAACAAACAGCGCTAAAGAAGCGTGGTGGAAGAAAGCAGTGCGAGAATATGGAAAGTTTGCAGAGGAAGGGTTCGTTCATGGTGCGTTATTCAAGAAGGTTAAAACACTATCGGGAAGTAAGGAGGGAAAATCAGTATTAACAGTTTATACAAGTATAACAGTCAGTATAAGTCGGGGAAAATACTAGATGAACCGGAAAAGATCCAAGAGAGGTGGAAGGAATGCATAGATGAACTGTATGTTACAGACGTTAAGCCAGAAACTTCAGACATGGAAAGAAAATGTGACGTAGATGAAGATAGCTTAGGTCCGGGATTACTCGTCGATGAAGGGAGTATTAATCGGCAGTGAGATGTTGAAGACTGTAATAAAGGGGAGAATGTTAGACAAACGATGTAAAGTCGGGAACAGGATAGGGATGTTTTACGTTGTTATCACTCTCTTGTAAGGCCCCATTTAGAATATGCATGTAGCGTATGGGATCCGTGTGAAAAAGGCCTCATTCGGGAAATTGAGAAGGTCCAACGCCGGGCAGCTCGTTTCGTGGAAAACTGTTACGTTAAAACGAAAAGCGTCACTAAAATGCTTATGGAGTTGGGATGGGAATCATTGGAAGAAAGACGACTCAATGCTAGGTTAAACTTACTAAATAAATTCTGAATCCGCATGTTTCAGCACCGAGGTCTCGAAAATTATTCGCTCTCCAACATATATAGGTCGCTTGGATCATGTGTACAAAATTCGGGAAATAGATGCCAGGACTAGCAGACTCAAGGACTCCTTCTTCCCACGGACAATACGGGATAACAACTCTAGGGTTACACTCGGAGATAACAAAAATGCCACTTGCCACCCTCCGCGTCTAGGTAACAATTAGTTGAACTCAATTGCATGCACTTTCACTAGCCTCCTGTGTGTTGTGTCAGAACCCTTCCCGCATGCCCGAGCGTCTTTACGAACTTCATGCTCCACCCTTCCATCCCTAGTCCCTCTCCGCGGGTGTGCCCTCCTCCCACCTGCAGCGTTGGGCCAGATTCCTCACCTTGGGTGGGAGAGAGTTTTGTGTGGAACGCTCTTGTGGTGGTGGTGTTTCGCCTGGCTACTTGCTATAAACTAGCTGGCACGTTCGTGATAGGTTTCTTGCTGCATCCTAGGGTGGAATTATTTGTTGTAGGTAAGCGTATGTACTTGCATGCTTTTGGAGTGAGGATAGGTAGATGTGTGGTTGCATGCGCGTCGAATGATGGGGTGTTGCAATGAATGTGTGCACTGTTGTGGATTGGGGTTTGCATGTGTGTGTTGGTTTTGAATGCGGTGTTTCTTTTTTTCCTTTTTCTTTTTTCCTTTTTTTGGGTGGTGGCCTAACACCCCCCGCCACACGCCCTTGCGGCGGCTTGCGGGGTATTATGTAGATGTAGATGTAGATGACGGGATGAAGGGAGGAAGGAAGTACACAGAGATGAAGAGGGACCTGATGTAGATTAGGTTGCTAGATTTGGTTTTGTTTGGAGTCACAAAATATTTATTTGATAGTTGTGTGCATCCAAAACTTACCTTAATCAGTATATTACCTATAATAATAAGAACTCACCTTATATGGCGGCATCCTGATGCCCATTGTTGGTTTGTTCGTGGCCATTTGATGTGATTGAGATGATTTTCTCTCCGCAGGGCGGGAACAACGCAGGCCACACGGTGGTGGTTGACGGCACCGAATTCGACTTCCATCTGCTGCCTTCTGGAATTCTCAATCCATCCTGCAAGTCCGTGATTGGTGAGTACATCGTGGTTTGTCTATCGCGGGGGGGGGGGGGGTTAAGGGCTGGGATTTCGAAGTTTCATTCCGGGGTCAAACGTTTGAGGTCTGCCATATCGTGGGTGCTATTCTCGCGAAAGAAAATTCCAAAACATCGAGTGACCACAAGATAATGACAGTTTTGGCAAGATAATGACGTGTATTGCAGCCATGACTGACTTGAGAAACTTTTTGATCTGAGTTAATCCTAGTGTGATTGCTAAGTGTGTATAGCGTAATAATAGGAGGTCCACCGAAAGGGCATGGGAGAAGCAGTCATTATAGCAAAAAGAGACGAGGAGGCGTAGTGTCAGGGTGTTTTTTGGGGTGGAAAACCTGGACAGGCCCTTGTGCGATCACGTTAACGAAGGCTTGGTTGCTTTGCAGCCAGCCGAAGAGCCTCGGTTGCAGTGCTATTCCCACCACAATTTGCCATTCTCCGTTGTGTTTGATTTATTCCCTTTATCCATCGATGATGTTCATACCCAAATTCGAACGGGATTAGAGAGGGTTGATTTTTAGAAGTCATAACTGTGAAAGTAAAAGCATTTCGAGTTTTATTTAGCTCTTTAAGTCGATTCAGTGTTGTTTGATAGAAGTGTCAGCTCCCATTCCAAAGAAGGTAAAGGCTACGTCATGTGGGGACTACAGAACAACAAGTTTGATATCCTACGCTGCTAAAGATGTTTTCAGGATCATCAACAAAAGGATAGAGAGTAAGGCAAATGATTACTTAGGGGTGATCAGTTTGGGTTTAGGAAGGGAAGAGGTGCGCGTGATGCCATTGCAGTAATGAGATCACTAATCGAGAGGAATATAGAATACAATCAGGACGTTTTTGCCTGTTTCGTAGATTTACAAAAGGCGTTTGATAAAATGATTTGGGAAAAACTAATGAGTATATTGCAGAAAATAGGAATGGATTGGAGGGACAGGAGACTGATCCGCCACCTGTACATGTCTCAGACTGCTCAGGTGCGAGTGGGGAACGGAGAGTCCAGATGGGTAGTGTTAGGAAGAGGGGTAAGGCATGCCCATCGTTACCGGTGCTGTTCAACGTATATGTGGAGGAAATGATTAAAGAGGCATGGGAAGAACTGGAGGTAGGAATGAAAGTCGGAGGGGAGTTCGGAAGTGTTTGGACCAAAATGGTCAAATTAGTAGGGGCACATGTAGAAGAATTCCACTAGGCAAAGAAGCTTTCACAAGGAGGAGAGAGTTGCAGGCAGGGACGTTGAGTAATGATGTTAAGAAAAGAGTCGCCAAAACTTTGATGTGGAACGTAGCTGTGTGCGGCGCGGAAACGTGGTCGCTGAAGCAGGAGGATAGATGTGGGTTGGAGGTTTTTGAAATGTGCTTCATGAAGGATTCTCGGCCAAAATGGAACCCCTGACCCGGTGGAAGACCCGAGAATCCTTTATGAAAAAAAGAGCAGTTCCTTCCTGAACCCCTACTGCATTGGGAACACCGAAATGGAGTGTGTAAACTCAATTAAATGCATATACATGTGTGTGTGTGGGTCGTGGTAGTCCGGAGTTAAACTACGTACTGGAGGTCTGAGCTATGTGATTTTTCGGGCACCAGATCTTCCTGGGAAATCATAACCGACACAGGGAAAGGAACTGGTCCCCCCTACCAATTGTAACTTTAACTGTAAATTTAACACGCCGAATAGGGCTTAGCACTGGGTGAACTCGACAATTATCTAACAAACTGATCTTCGGGTTGATTACTATGTCTATTGATGGAAATATATGTACATATATATAAATATATATTTCTATAAATAAGTGGGTCGCAGAAGTCCAGGGGGTAGAGCGTTGGACTACTGACCGGAGGGTCCTGGGTTCGATTCCCGGGTAAGACACTCTGGTTATAAATATATATATATATAAATATATATATATATATATATATATAGAAATCTAGAACGGCCGTCGACGCCAAGAACCGACACGAATGTGGACAGAGTGAGGACACTGCTGAACACAGACCGACGCTTAACCAGTGAAGAAATTGCAGACCAGTTGGGTCTGTCTGCATCCAACGTCCAACGCATTATTTCACAGGATTTGGCCATGCGCAAGGTGAACGCCAAGATGGTGCCGAAAATTCTGAGTATCGACCAACAGGCAACGTGCATGCGCATTTCCGAAGAAGTGTTAGCCAATTTGCACCGAGATGAAAATTGTTTGGACAATGTGATAACTGGTGGTGAAACATGGGTTTTTCAATATCACCCCGAAACGAAAAGACAATCCGCGGAATGGCACACTTCTGCGTCCCCACGTCCAAAAAAGGCTCGCATGAGCAAATCAAAAATCAAAACGATGTTGATTGTGTTTTTCGACCGTCATGAGTGGTTCACAAGGAGTTTGTCCCACCAGGGGAGACTGAATGCGAGCTTTTACGTGCATGTGCTCACCCGCCTCCGAGAACGCGTGAAAAGAGTCCGACCGGCCATCGCAAACTGCTGGGTGCTTCATCATGACAACGTGCCGTGCCATGGCGCGCTCGTCGTCAGACAGCTCCTGGCCAAATACGGCGTCTGACCCCAGTGGGGCGGCCATTAGGTGATGGTGTCACGTTAAAAACACTATTGAGGAAGGCAACGGGAGACCACCTCAATTATCATTCCCATGAATGTAATGATGGGCACTATAGAGAATATGAGTCCTGGAAATAACGGGGCTCGGCGCAAGCGTACGTGTGTCGTACCCGGCAGCGGGTGATGCAAGGATTCTGCGGTCGTCATCTCACGAAATCCTTGCGGGGGAGAAATTAGAGCAGCAGAACAGAAGACGCAGAAGAAGACGAAAGAAGTTTGAATAGGAACAAGGAACGTCAGGACAATGTTGAGGAGAGCCGTAATATTAAATAAAGAGATACGAAGAAACGTAGTCAACGAAGAGCAAGCAACTGATAGAATCTTACTTTTAGAGATTAAAGCAGAACCGACGAACTTGGTCATTGTTCAAGTATACATGCCACCGAGCAACCACAAGGAGGAAGAAGTCGATAGGATGTACGATGAGTTAGAGGATATAATCGCGTGTGTTCCTGCAGGGAAACATTTGATAGTGATGGGGGATTGGAATGCGACGGTAGGCGAAGGAAGAGATGGTGGTGAGGTGGGGGACTGCGGGTTAGGCACGAGAAATGAACGCGCGGAGAAAGCAATTAAATTCCTCAGGAGACAGGGGTTAGTCATGACCAACACATGGTTTAGACATCACAAAAGGCGTAAGTATACATGGAAAATGCCAGGTGACTCAGGAAGGTATCAGTTAGATTATATTATGGTTAGGCACAGGTTTAGGAACAGTGTGATAAATTTGCACAGTTTCCCAGGAGCGGATGCGGACTCAGACCACAATTTAGTTGTTATGAAGTGTAACGTCCGTTTCAAGAAGATAAGGCAAGGGCGGCGGGTTAGGAAGTGGAATGTAGAAGCATTAAATGTATTATCAAAGAAGGAGTATCAGCATGCTGTAGAGGAAATAATGGATTATGGTAAAGAGCTGTGTACCATCGAGGAAAAATGGGAATGTATCAAAACAGTGATTTCGAAAGCCTCAAAAGACACTATAGGAACCGTTAACGGGAAAAGTACAAGGAAACCATGGGTAACGGATGAGATGATTACATAGATGGATGAGAGAAGAAGATGGAAGAATGTAAGCACAGAGTTAGGCAAAATGAAGTACAAAGAGAAACAATAAATTGAGAAGGGCCACAAAGCGAAAGAAGAATGGTGTAGAACGCAATGCGAGAGGTTCCCGATGATGCCTTCGCGGGAGCGTTCCAGGAATGGGAACGCCGCTGGAACAAGTGTATCGACTCACAAGGGTCCTATTTTGTGGAATGTTAGCTTAAGATATGTAAAAGTGTAGTAATTTTTTTCCTGAGCTCAGTTCACTTATTTTCCGGACGAACCCTGTATATATATATATATATATATATATATATATATATATATATATATATATATATATAACCATAAACACAGTAATCAACCCGAAGGTCGGTTTAGTAGGTGATGGTAGAGTTCACCCGTGTACCAAGCGCAACGGCGTGTGAATATTCACACATCAGGGTAGGGGGGCCAGTTCCTTTCCCTTTGCCGGTTATGGTTTCCCAGGAAGATCTGGTACCCGAAAAATCAACTAGCTTGGGTGGAGCTGCAGGTGCCCAAAGTGCCTTGCCCGGGAACTAACCCGAAGCCCTTCGGTCAGTAGTCCAACGCTCTACCCGCTAGACCACCGCGACCCGCTATATATATATATATACTAGTACTATATATACTATATATACTAGTATATATATATATATATATATATATATATATAAGGTAATCTACCGGTTAGGGTAGGTTTTTGGATGGACACAACTATCAAATAAATAAATATTTTGTAACTCCCAACAAAACCCAATCCAGCAACCTAAACTAATATATATATATATATATATATATGTGGGTCGCGATAGTCCAAGGGGTAGAGCGTTGGACTACTGGGTTCGATTCCCGAGCTAGGTTCCATCCTAGCTATGTGATTTTTCGGATACCAGATCTTCCTGGGAAACCATAACCTGCTCAGAGAAAGGAACTGGCCCCCCTACCCTGATGTGTGAATTTCGCACGCCGCATAGGATACATACCTTTTTTTATTTATTAGGTAATCTACAGGTGAAGGTAGGTTTTTGTATGGGCACAACTATCAAATAAATATTTTTCAACTCCAAACAAAACCCAATCCAGCAACCTACTCTACATCAGGTCTCTCTTCATCTCTGTGCACTTCTCTCCTCCCTTCATCCCATCCAACATCCCCATCCTTTCCTCGTTTGCCGAACATTCTCCCCTCTGTTACCTTCTTCAATATCCCACTGCCGCTCAGTACGCTTTTCATCCATATTTCCTGCCTCCATAGGATATTTCTTAACAAAAACCTCTCCTCATCCACCATCCCTAGCACTTCCTCAATATTTTTCCTTTCGGTCCATTTCATCTTATGAAGCGGCCAAGTGCTCCGATTCCTTGGCCAAGAGGTAAGATCGAAACAAGACCCAGCATTTGGGCACCCGTGCCTGCCCGCACAGGTGCCCAAAGCAACATCGGCATGAATACCCCGCGGTTCACCACCTAAAAGATGAGTGGCAAGGGGTGCGAGCACCAGGTGGGAAGGGTGAGTGATAAGGGATTTGGATATGGGAGAGAAAGGGGAAAAAGATAAACATTCGTTGAGAAACCATCAAATAGCGTGCAAATTTGTATATTTACATGCTGGAGGAAGACTGAATTCAAAAAAAGGGTCAATTCACTCAGTAGATCAGTTAATTGTTTTGCGAAAGGAGAGGGAATTGAACCAAAATCATTTAAACAACAGGCCCTCACCATAACGACACAGGTAATGCAGAAGTAAAAGAAGGGGAAAATGGCACACAGTGGGCACAGACTCTGCCGTTGTCAGCACGGATTTAGGATAAGCAGACTATGCGACTCGATCGATGTTGGCTCTTTTACTTCATGCTATACTGTAATTGGGGGAAGGGAATACCCAATCGGGAGTGATTTATACTACGGGCCACATTTGGAATAAGCGGCAAGTATTCGGGAAAAGAATTTTTAGATTATGTAGGTAATGTTTGGCAAACATTATGCACATATGATTCCTAATAATAATAAACCGAAAAATTACCTACATAACCTAAAAATTCTTTGAAAAATTCATATATTTTTCCTGAGCTCAAATTTGATTTGAAAAATCCGAAAGAAATCAAAATTTTTTGGGCATGAAAATGTATGTTCATGAATGTTTTCAGATTTTTCAAAGCAAATGATGGCTTAGGAAACCTTTTATTTTCGAAAATTCACGTTTTTTGCGATCGGAGACCACTCCTTTGGGGCCACCCCAATGGGAGCTGAAAAATTGGCTAAAGGTTCTAAAAATTTACTTTCGAGTGCCCAATCCCAAATAAGAATGCAGCCGAGTGCAGATTTTACCATCTTATCCCGCTATAGCCTTTAGAGGCGCATCCAAAACATTTGAGGAGCCAGCCTGGAAATCATTTAATGGAGCGAAGGTTAAATTAGAAATAAAATTTCTTGCATGAATTGGAAAGATGTGTCTTAAGCAGTGATGATGTAAAAAATCCATTATTACCAACATCGTACTACTGTCGGCGAGATTATGTCAATAAAATGAGAGAGATTTAAAGAAGAACAGATGTTATTTCTTCCACGAACGAGAAGGGATCAGAATAACGTTGTCCGAACGCGTTAGGGGTAAAAATATTCGGGTCAAAATTAGTTTGGTCTGTATTCACCTCCTGCCACACACCCTAGCGATAGCTTACTGGGTACGAAAATAACTAGCGAACTAAAATAGAAAGATGCGGACGCCCGATTTGGCTTGCGACGGCAAAGAGGGAAGCATTATGGCAGCAAATCATAGTGGCATATTCGATCACTGGGATAAAATACGAGAGAGAGACCGTCTCAGACACATTTAAGTTTTTCTCGCACGGTTTATTCATTATCTTGACGAAATAGAACACAGGCACCCTAATATTTTTTTAATTACTTGTAATTTCGTCATTTGTTTAATAACTTTGGGGCGTGCTAGTCCAGGGGTAGGGCGTTGGACTACTGGCCGCAGGGCCCGGGGGTTCGATTCACGATTCTCTGGTCACCCTCCGCCAGCTCCACCCTAGCTGTGTGATTTTTCGGGTTGTACCAGATCTTCCTGTGAAGCCATTTAGTGGCCTCACGGAAAGGACCTGGCCCCCCTTATTATCCCGTTAATTTGTGCATTTCACACGCCGTATAGGGCTTACTACTGGGTGAACTTGATCACCACCTGCCAAACCTGCTTTCGGGACGTTTGTTTATGTTTTTTAAGGTTTAATAGTAAAATCAATGGTTTCATGATTTATCAAAAACACCATTGATGATATAATGTATGCATAGTTTTATGTGCGATTTCTTTCTCTGTTGTGAGCAAACAGACGCGTATATTGAAATACGTCAATTAACCATTATTTATGCTCGTGTGATTGATACCAAAACACTTTCCGCCTCAGGCCTTAGCGGAGGCTCGCTGGGTAAAGTTTAGATGGTAGATGTGGTCCCTGTGGGGCCATTCGGTTTCCCTGGCAATACTGGTACTCGAAAGAACGTACGTGCAGCCAGGAGACTCGAGGGCGTCTCCAGGAATCTTCAGCTTCGACCCGCTTATCTCAAATAGCTCAGCCCTATGACCGCTGGAGCGGACCACGGTCAAAGCTTTACATAATTTCCTTAAATGTTGCATCCTCACACGAGGATGTGGGACCTGACATACGAACGTGTGATTCCACGGGTTGGACATTTTAGGAATTAGGACTAATTAGTGTTTGTAAAAAAAACGATGACGGCAGATTGTGTTGGGACACATCGCTACACCTCTCCTTAAGTCTCACCATCGTCCGGGGGACTTGAAAGGCCTCATTTAGAATGTGCATGTAGCGTATGGGATCCAAGTGAAAAAGACCTCATTCGGGAAATTGAGAAGGTTCAACGCCGGGCAGACAGTTTCGTTAAAACTCTTGCGATGAAACGAGAAGCGTCACTGAAATGCTTATGGAGTTGGGGTGGGAATCGTTAGAAGAAAGACTATTCAATGTAAGGTTCGAACTTAGACCGTGCGAAAAAAGAATCAAAGACTTTTCGCGTTTCCACAGGAAAGAATTTATTGTGCCGACTAGTTTCGCTACAATGTAGCATCATCTGGACTGGCTACGAAAGGTATACTGAAACGGCAATGGATTGCTGAAGACCAGTAATGTGATTTAGGAGAGAATGTTGTTAAATATAGGGAGACGAGGAGTGGAAGGTTGGGGGCATTTTAACACCACGCGTTTCATGGGGAGCACATATCAGGACAATATACGGATCCGCTTTCTGAAGAAAGTCGGCTTCCTTTAACTTGTGGTGGTGGGGATGTGTAATAATAAAGTAAAAGAGAGGTAAACTCGATGGTTCCAGGCTTCACTTAGTGGAAATCCGACGAAACCGGTCGACTTTAAATAATAAAGTGTGGAAAAAAGTACCATCTCTCTTTTGATTTATTATAAAAGAGAGGTGGTATTTCAATCTAGTTAGACCTCATTTGGAATATGCCGCAAGTATTTGGGATCCTTGGGAGAAAATTTGGCAAAAATAGTTAGATAGTCCAGATAAAATCTGCCTGATTCGTTAAAAATTGGTATGATAAGAAAGGGGGGTGTTCGCCATTCATAGGAATAAAGACTGGGAGCCACTTGAGATGCGAAGAGGAGGAAATGATTAAAGAGGCATGGGAAGAACTGGAGGTAGAAATGAAAGTCGGAGGGGAATTCGTAAAATCGGTTAGGTTTGCTGATGACCAAGCATTAGTTGCTCAGTCAGCCAAGGGGTTGCAAGCATTGTTGAGTGAATTGGAGGATCAGTGCGATAAATATGGGATGAGAATCAATATTAATAAAACAAAGGTTATGCGATATTCCAGAAAGAAAAGGCTAAGCTAAACATTAAAATAGGCGGGGAAAAAACAGAGGAGGTAGAACAGTTTACATATCTCGGAAGTGCTTTGGACCAACACGGTCAAAGTAGTAAGGACGTAAGGAGAAGAATTGCGCTACGAAAAGAAACTTTCACAAGGAGAAGGAGGAGGTTGGTGGCATGGACGTAGTAAGGATTTTAAGATAAGACTCGTAAACACTTTGTTATGGAGCGTAGCTATGTACGGCGCGGAAACGTGGTCGCTGAAGCAGGAGGATAGACGTAGATTGGAGGCTTTTGAAATGTGGGTGTGGAGAAGAATGGAGGTGAAATGGACCGAAAGGATAATAAATGAGGAAGTACTGTAGATGGTGGGTGAGGAAAGGGATTTGTTGAGAGAAATCCTATGGAGGCAGGAAAAATGGATGAAAGGCGTATTGAGCGGTAGTGGAATGTTGAAGAAGGTAATAGAGGGGAGAATGTTAGGCAAACGAGGAAAGGGCAGGAACAGGATAGGGATGTTGGACGGGATGAAGGGAGGAAAGAAGTACACAGAGATGAAGAGGGACCTGATGTAGATTAGGTTGCTGTATTGGGTTTTGTTTGGAGTTGCCAAATATTTATTTGATAGTTGTGTCATCCAAAAACCTACCTTAACCGGTGGATTACCTTGAAAAAATATCATTGTCCGACCGCCGTAGAGGTGAAAATATTCCGGTCAAAATTAATCTGTTGTGTTTACACCCCCCGCCACACACCTTTGCTTTGACTGGCAGGGTACTAAAATAAATAAAAACTATTATGTATCATTTTTCCCTCGCGCTGTTCGTGACCACAAGAAAAGGAAACAATGCGTACAAAAGTTTGAACTTCCCGAAAATGGAGTGATTGCCAGATACGCACGGACTAATGGTGCTCAATGATTCGGATGGCCGGTGGTCCCCTGGAGCCACGTGGCGGTGGCGGGCTCCGCCTCGTGGCTCCAGGTTAACTGTGGGAGGCTTTTGAATCGTGAATTTATTCCGTCGGGAGTTTCGCGAGAGTGGTAATATCACAAAGTATTATCTCAATTGTATCGTTCGATGGGAATAGAGAGAGAGAGCCGCTGAATCGCGCGGCGCAAGGGAAAATTGGTGAATCGTCGTGCCTTGGGGAGAAGTAAGTTTGTTTCTCCGGTTTGGTGTCAAGCGCGGGTGAAGTGCCGTGGACGCCTAAGGCAGAAAAATCTTCTTCGACTCGTATCTCTTCGATTCATCGATCTCAGGTGCAAGACTCTTTATATCACCGCCGGCGGGCAGAGTTGCGTTTTTTCGTAGCCCTGATTATATTGGTTGTGCTACGAAAGTGTAGACTTCAAAATGTTTCCCTCCTCTTGTGCTTCATATAGTATTCCGAAAGCACTACTAGAAGCACCCGATTAAACTAGCGAATCGGTTGCTCCGCCATGTGCTATGAACAGTCTTGGTTGTTTGGGACCCTCTTAAGGTAAATCGGCCGGTTCATTCCTGAATGGAAACAATAGCTCTACGATTGCGCATGCGCGGGTACGATGCCCATATCGCAAGTAATTTCCCGAGATATCCGTGATCCTGAGGACACGGCAGCTTTATCGAATGACTTAAAATGCTATACAAGGCGGGTGGGGCACATGGCAACTAGAATTAAACCTATATAATTGCGTAGTGATAAATTTTGTGGAAAGGTAGCAATTCCCTCCCGAACGCTTACTGCATCAGAAATACCGAAATGGAATGTGTGAAGACTCAATTAAATACTCAGGCGTTACCCTCACTCACACGAAAGTCTCCTCGACTCGAACCACGGAACTTCGACTTCCCGGGCCGATGCTCTAACGCAATTTCTCTTCTAACGGCATATACGCGTGTGTGTTCCTTTCCGTGAGTCGCGGAATATATAGGTGTGTGTGTGTCTGAACATTTGTGTTGGCACTTTAGAAGAAAATTTGCCTTCATCAAATAATCGTTGATAATGAATTGATAAATTCGAAGAAAACACCACTTTGTATACTGCTTATTTTGGAAACCGCGGAAAACTAACGTGAATTATTTTCAAATTAATTTTTTTAGAGGGATTCTACCTATTACAGGTAGGTTTTTGAAAGATCCCCAATGCCTATTCCCTCCTACATATTGCTTGAACTTCCTTTAGTTTACCCAGAATCAATTCCTTCTTTATGACAAATGCCTGTCTACGTGCTATCAGAAGAGACTGTTCTCATCCCATGGTCCCACTTCCAACATCCTACCCTATTCTACGTCGCCTCCCAGCATCCCACTACCTTCAAATGTGACTTTTTCTTCCTGGAAAGGTACAAGCATTTATTAAACAATAATGTTAGTGAATGTTCCAGTTCACTTACGTGAGTAGTGTTTACACTTGTTCTATTGCGACAAAAGTATTATTTGATGGCCACAAATCTAATAATGTGGTATTTGTTTATACTTGTTTGAAATTTCTCCACACAATTTTATTTATTTCTCAACTCTATAACGACTTGCGGCTTTGCTTTGGGGGTAGTGGCGATGATGGAAGCCCCCGAACGCAAACGTCCTCTCTTAGATATTTTGGTGCCACGCAACCCGCCGCCAGGGTGCGTGTCAGGGGTTGGATACACACCACATTATTTTGATTAATTTACTTTTCTTTTGCTGTGTTAAAGGATCAATCCGTTATTTTTTTCGAAATTCCTAGAGGCCAGTCAAACAATCCCAGGCGTTTTTCACGCTGTTTTTCTTGCATTAAATACGTAAAATCATTTTTACGCCGCATTGAAAAAAATAGTTTTTCCCTGCCTGTCGGAAAGATCGTCTTGTTTCTTGAATATATCGATTTCCCAAGTTGAGAAAGTGATTTATTTTTATTTCACGATATTTATTCCGTGCTTAAGTACATCTACATTACACATACATTCATGTAATACCCCGCAAGGGCGTGTGGCGGGGAAGTTAGGCCACCACCTGTAAAATAAAATAACCGCATGCGAAACCAGGCAGCGGATCCAACCTACACGTGAAATGCTCCTAATAAGTTTATATTAAGCGCGTAGAATCAAATATTTTGTAGTCATATTCATTTTATTACATTTAGATGTAAAGTTCTAATGAAACTGTCAATGTTTCTTCCTGCCCCACCGAGAAAAAAAGTAGTTCCGAAGTGTTTCATTTGCATTCCAAGCAAAAAAACAATGGAGGCTGAACGTCAAGGATACACAGCAGACACGAAATGGCGTCGCCAGACCTCTTGCTTTCGAGATCTATTTGGATGGCGAAGTCGCTCTCTTTCTCCCTCCCATATCATGTCGAAAACAAAGCGAAGGTAAATGCGAGATAGAGACGATTAGGCGCGCCATTAAGAGTCCATCATAGCCACGGGTGGAGTTATCTTCTCGTCCCAATCTAAATCTCGCAAACGTTGCTGCCTTTTAGCCTCTTATCCAGTCAATTAACTAGTATCAACTTCACTTGTAATAACCCACAGACGAGTTCACCAGCGGTTGCAGAAAGACCGACGGACGATTGCAGAAAAAGCGATAGGTTAGTCTACGATTGCTATAGAAGAATGCGAGGTGCTCTACAGTCATGCGTTAGCATAAAAAAGATTTCACTTAGTCAGTCAACAAAGGGATTAACAGTGTTTATTTATTAAGCTCATTCCAGTATGGGAGAATTATGAGGCGGATATTCATCGCACGAAAAAGAAAGCAAGGAGAGTCACAAAAAATAGCAAGAACGAAGGTGAGAGTCAAAAGTGCGAGGCCATAAGGAAGATAAGGTTGCGCAGGTCTACGCACGCCTTTCGACGAAGCATGTCGGATGGAAATGTATGTAAAAGGGAGACGAATGGAAAGATATAGATGGATAGATAGTCGTCTTTGTTTGGGGCGAGATTGAGACTATGGAGTCTCTTCTAGCCCCTAACCCCTTCGTCACACAATTACAATGTGAAACTTAGAAATAAATTTCACCAATTATGCATGCATAGCAATGAAATTAAGACATATAATATCGTTGGACTAACATACAGCTACTCAATAAATTAGTTGCCTAGTTAAATAATAACAACACAAAGTATACTACGTACCCGCAAACGATACATACACTTTTTCATTCCATGTCATGTTCTCCAATGCAGCCAAATTATTATTATTATTATATAAAGCACGTTGCAATTAGGTCCTGGTGGCAACGGACCAGTCCTATACACATACTATACATACTTGTATACATGCCAATAAATGCTAACAATACTTGTACCTAAATACTCCTGTTTATATTTACAAAAGCCGTTGCAAAGTATGATGCTCCTGCGAAATAAAAAAGGAAAGAATGTCGAATTACTGTTTACAGCTGATAATTTTTTGATCTGGTTGGTTTTCTGTGAAATTAGTGATCTGTGAAGTGCGCGTTTGAGTGATAGGGAATAATAGGTAATGGCACTAGGAAAATAATTGCATTCGCGAAGGAATCATTTTGGCGCGGTAGTGAGAGATAAAAATACAGAGATGATAATTAAGATGATAGAGAAATGTCAAATACTCGTAGTCGAGACTCGTACAAAAGGTAGCGTTTTATGGTTTAGAAACTTACTATGTGAAGAACGATAACGAGGACGGTGAGAGGGTTTTGAGTTACGGCCGTGGGAAGATAAGGGAAGAGATGAATGCTGGCGAGTCTAGTGGGGAGATTCGTAGAGAATTGGAAAGATTTCTGAAGGAGATAGTGAGGGAAAGCGTGGTAAATGTTGGGTGGCCTTGGTAGATTCCGCATTTTAAGAAAGCCCTCGACAAAGTACCTCTTAGTAAACTACTCACAAAATTAGAGGCATATGGCAGAGATTAAAATATTATCGGTTTGTTTAAAGGACTTTTTGAAGGGTCGGGTTCAAAGATTAGTGATAGATAGAGATAGAGTGATAAAGAGAGAGTTAGCTCAAATGCACTAATTACTTCAGGTGTTCCTCAGGGAAGTGTCATCGGACCTCTTTTATTCCTACTTTACATTAACGACATTGACTCCGTAGTCATTATGAGCGAAAAGACGATTTATTCAAATCACTGCTGTTATACTAACCCAGGTCTGTACTGTTTGAAATTAATAAGGTGTTAGAATTGCACTGTTCGAGCGAAGTTTAAATTTAAATTATGTGTCGAGTAGAAAGGAAATCCACAGCTTTGAAAAAATGGAAACTGTAAATTTAATGGTATGGGGATCAAGGATGAGCGAAGTAGTAGAGTTCTGCTACCTTGAGAATGTAATCACAAGAGAGAACGTAAGCAACACTGCGGTGAAAAAAAGATAGCCTTGGCGAAGAAGGCATACGAAAATGAAAGGAAGCAAGAAATTGGAAATTAGAAAATCCTTTGCAGAGACGTTTATTTAGAGTACATTATTACGTGGATGCGAAACTTGGATAATTGGGAAAGAAGGAAAAGGCTCGGACGGAAGCAATGGAAATGTGCATTTGGAGAAGGATAGGACTGGAACAAGATGGGCAGACGAGAAAAACAACATGGAAGAATTAAGAGAAATTAAAGAGGAAAGGAATTTAATGGGAGGGACGGAGTAAAGGAAAGTTAAATTTGTTAGACAGGTTGTGGGACAACAACTTCCTGGAAAATAATGGAGGGGAAAATAATGGGAAGAAAAGGAAGAGGAAGGCCAAAAAACAACTTAATAGATGAAACGATCGCATAAAATATACTATGGGAGTAACAACATACAATTAACTGAAAAGTACGTCAGTGGAGAGAGGGAAACCAATGGCTGCAAAGACAAGGCTCCGCCTTTACAAGATGGTGAAGTCATTTTGAACGAAATGTTGAATGGTAATGTGTAATAACATAGTTCGGAGAAAGCGAATTCCTTTCACGAGAACCGAGGCATCACCACGATCGCTCATATCAAATCTACTCTTTATTTTATTTGGAGCAGCTGTGCACACATCTACATGGGTTACAAGGATGCAAGACAAATTAACTCGTCTTTGTGCAACATGTAGTGTAGTTAACATCCTCAAAATCCGCAGAAATGCGGATTAAAATTAAAAGTCGCGAGAATTGGCGGTTTTCCACACACAATAAGATTGGCACCTGCCACCAGCGACGGTGCGCTGGAAAAAATTGGACCCTCATAGACTTCCGCGCCCTCTCCCCCCCTCTGAACTTTTTTTTTAAATTCACTCAATTCGTCTCAAGGTGGACGCCTTCAGTGTTGGCCAACAATTTGCTTAAATGGACGCCGCCATCCTATTGTCGTGAAAACAGTGTGGCTGCAATGACAGTTGAGTTTTCTGAGGTTTTTCTTTTTTTAGCGCTGAAGCTAATAATAAAAATACGCGCTCCGCGGTGGTTAATCCTCCACTCACGACGTCCCCGCGGCGCGAGGTGTGCTGCGTGGTGTAGCACGGAGTGTGCCCTCCTGCCTTTTCCTTTCTTCTAGATGAAAGGTAGTCAAGGCGATCGCAGAGTTGACGTGTCTAGTTTCTACTAGCTGCCCACCTTTTGAGGAGCTGGTTCGAATCTCGATAATGGCGGTTTTACAGTGATATCCGGATGCCTCCGTTATTTCCTCTCAGTCTTCAGTACTCCAGTAAAAAAAGTAGTTTCGATGGAAGGGGTTTTAAAGGCCGCGCACAAAGAGGATGGATAGAGTTCAATCAAATGCAGTAGAAGGTACTTCAGGTGTTCCTTAGGGATGCTATTATCGGACCTCTTCTATTCCTTCTTACGTTAATGACTCCATAGTAACTCCATAGCAACCGGTAAGATACGTTTATTTGCCGACGATGGAGTGGTTTACAGAGATATCCGAATTCAAGAGTGGAAAGCAGTTTTTATCAGATGACCTTAATGCTATACAACGCTGGTGCGACACATGGTAGTTAGAATTAAACTTAAAAAAGTGCGTGGTGGTGAATTTTTGGAAAAACAGCAGTTAGATCTGGTGGTTTCCCTGCGTATGTGCTTCATCTGTCAACAAATCTGCACCTGTCCACTTCAACCCTCTATAATTAGTGAACGGCATTGAGACCCGGGTGTTGATAGGCTTTGCACAGCCATATAAATGCCATTTCCATCGTTTTTAATTTTATAGGGTTATCGGATGGGGGAAGGAATGCTAGAACGGAAACACTGAAACACTGGTTGAAGGGGGTGTTGTGGTAGGAGGCATGTTTTTGGATGGGAAGGCCCGCAGACGGGGGAAAGAGATTACATGAGACGCGATGATTGTTCACCCTGAGGTTCAGGGGTGTGAAGGACTGGCCTATGTAAAATGCCGGGCAGCGTTTGCATGTCAGAAGATAATTACATTCTGATATGTGCATGAGGAGTGGGGGAAGGGCGGGAGAGAGTTGAAAGGTAGGATGGAGAGGTTTGAGGTGGTGAAAATAAGACAAGTTTTACATCTTACTCGCAAGCAAGGAGTGGGTGTGTTGCTGTCTGTTATATATATATATACATAAATATTATATATATACATAAATATTATATATATACATAAATATTATATATATACATAAATATTATATATACATAAATATTATATGTATATATATATATATCTATATATATATATATATATATATATATATATATATATATATATTTTTTTTAGGTAATCTACCGGTTAAGGTAGGTTTTTGGATGGACCCAACTATCAAATAAACATTTTGTGACTCCCCACCTAGCAAACTAATCTATATCAGATCCCTCTTCATCTCGGTGTACTTCTTTCCTCCCTTCATCTCGTCCAACATCCCTATCCTGTTCCTACCCTTACCTCGCTTGCCCAACATTCTTCCCTCTATTACCCTCTTCAACATTCCACTACCGCTCAATACGCCCTTCATCCATTTTTCCTGCCTCCATAGGATTTCTCTCAACAAACCCCTCTCCTCCCCCACCATTTCTAGTACTTCCTCATTTGTTTTCCTTTCGGTCCATTTCACCTTTTCCATTCTTCTCCACACCCACATTTCAAAAGCCTCCAATCTACGTCTATCCTCCTGCTTCAGCGACCACGTTTCCGCGCCGTACATAGCTACGCTCCATATCAGAGTTTTTACGAGTCTTGTCTTAACATCCCTACTCAACGTCCCCGTCATCAACTCCCTCCTCCTTGAGAAAGCCTCCTTGCCTAGCGCAATTCTTCTCCTTACGTCCCTACCACTTTGACCGTGTTGGTCCAAAACACTTCCGAGATATGTAAACTGTTCTACCTGCTCTATTTTTTCCCCGCCTATTTTAATATTTAGCTTAGCCTTTTTCTTTCTGGAAAATCGCATAACCTTTGTTTTATTAATATTTATTCTCATCCCATATTTATCGCACTGAACCTCCAATTCACTCAACAATGCTTGCAACCCCTTGGCTGACTGAGCAACTAATGCTTGGTCATCAGCAAACCTAACCGATTTTACGAATTCCCCTCCGACTTTCATTCCTACCTCCAGTTCTTCCCATGCCCTTTAATCATTTCCTCTACATATACGTTGAACAGTACCGGTGACAATGGGCAACCCTGCCTTACACCTCTTCCTAACACTGCCCATCCGGACTCTCCGTTCCCCACTCGCACCTGAGCAGTCTGAGACATGTATAGGTTGCGGATCAGTCTCCTGTCCCTCCAATCCATTCCTATTTTCTGCAATACACGCATTAATTTTTCCCAATTCACTCTATCAAACGCTTTTTCGAAATCTACAAAACAGGCAAAAACGTCCTGATTGTATTCTATATTCCTCTCGACTAGTGATCTCATTACTGCAATGGCATCACGCGTACCTCTTCCTTTCCTGAACCCAAACTGATCATCCCCTAAGTAATCATTTGCCTTACTCTCTATCCTTTTGTTGATGATCCTGAGAATAACTTTAGCTGCGTGGATATCAAACTTATTGTTCTGTAATCCTCACATGACGAAGCCTTTGCCTTTTTTGGAATAGGAACTAACACCGATCTCACAAAATCTTCCGGCCAGATTCCTTCCTCATAGATACTACGAATCAGTCCATATATGGCCTTCTTCCCACCTTTCCCTAACCATTTCAACATTTCTACAGGAATATTGTCCACCCCCACAGCCTTGTTTGCTTTCATCTCCTTTAATGCCCTTTCTATTTCATCGTCGAGTATGCCTGGACCTAAGCTATCTTCTTCTACGTCATGTTCCTTTTCTATGTCTAACCTTGTCGGCCTAAGTTCTTTACCATACAGTGTTTCTATATATTCCTTCCATCTCTCTTGGATTTTTCCTGGTTCAACTATTATCTTACCCCATTTATCTTTAACTGTTAGCACACATCTTGCCTTCTTACTTCCCGATAATAACTTAACCTTGCTGTATAGAGCACCAATTTCACCCTTCTTCTGTAAACTTTCCATATCCTCGCATTGCGTAACCTAACTCTGTGTTTACATTTTTCCATCTTCTTCTCTCATCCATCTTTGCAATCATCTCCTCCGTTACCCATGGTTTCCTTATTCTTTTCCCATTAACGGTTCCTATAGTGTCTTTTGCGGCTTTTGAAATCACTGTCTTGATACATTCCCATTTTTCTTCGATGGTACTCAGCTCTTTACCGTCATCCATCATTTCCTCTACAGCCTGCTGATACTCCTTCCTCGTTAATCTATTTAATGCTTCTACATTCATTTCCTAACCCACCACCCTTGCCTTATCTTCTTGAAACGGACGTTACATTTCATAACAACTAAATTGTGGTCAGAGTCCGCATCCGCACTTGGGAAACTGTGCGAATTTATCACACTGTTCCTAAACCTGTGCCTAACCATAATATAATCTAACTGATACCTTTCTGAGTCACCTGGCATTTTCCATGTATACCTACGCCTCTTGTGGTGTCTAAACCATGTGTTAGTGATGACTAACCCCTGTCTCCTGCAGAATTCAATTGCTTTCTCCCCGCGTTCATTCCTCGTGCCTAACCCATAGTCCCCCACCTCACCACCATCTCTTCCTTCGCCTACCGTCGCATTCCAATCCCCCATCACTATCAAATGTTTCCCTGCAGGAACACTCGCGATGATATCCTCTAACTCATCATACATCCTATCGACTTCTTCCTCCTTGTGGTTGCTCGGTGGCATGTATACCTGAATAATGACCAAGTTCGTCGGCTCTGCTTTAATCTCTACGAATAAAATTCTATCTGTCGCTTGCTCTATGTTGACTACGCTTCTTCCTACCCCTTTATTTAAAATTACGGCAACCCCTCGTTGGCTCTCGTCCCCGCCGCTGTATATTACTCTATAATTGTCACTCCAGTAATCCCCGCTATCCTTCCATCTCTCGCTTAATATTTTCTAATTTGCCTCTCCTCAACATTTATATATATATATATATATATATATATATATATATATATATATATATATATCTGGTGGGTAGAGCGTTGGACTACTGACCGGAGGGTCCCAGGTTGGATTCCTGGGCAAGGCACTTTGGGCACCTGCAGCTCCACCCAAGCTAGTTGATTTTTCGGGTACCAGATCTTCCTGGGAAACCATAACCGGCACAGGGAAAGGAACTGGCCCCCCTACCCTGATGTGTGTGAATATTCACACGCCGTCGGGCTTGGTACATGGGTGAGCTCTACCATCACCTACTAAACCGACCTTCGGGTTGATTACTGTGTTTATGGTTTTCATATATATATATATATATATATATATATATATATATATATATATATATATATATATATATATATATATATATTCTGCTTCGGATTCTGATGACGCCGGCGGGGCCGTCGAAACGTCATACATACTGTGAGTGTCCTTCATTTATTTTTCTGTGTGCTGAATATTTTGTATCCGTGTGTTTGTGCGTCGCCGGATAGCGTCAACTTCAAAGATATATATATATATATATATATATATATATATATATATATATATATATACATATATATACATATATATACATATATATATATATATATATATATATATATTTGTTTAGAAACAGAATAGAAATAAGGAAAGGGGATAGGAGATACAAAAGACGAACGTAGGAAAGGTGGGAATGGCGGATTTGAGCAGATCACAAAACGTAAAAATATTTCCTTATCCGGGATTTGAACACCGGACCTTCCACTTGCCGGCGGATGTTCTACCGGTTAAGCTAATACGGAATCCTGATTTACATTGAGATCTGCGATGTTTTCAAGCGCCTAGGTGCTCCGATTGGTTGGCCCAGAGGTGGCGTTAGGAAGCTGTTTCGCCCACCAAAGGAGAAATAGACAATACACACAAGAAGAAATGAAAGTAGGATAGCAAGCATACAACATCATAGAGCATAGGAACAGAACGGTACGTTTCATGCCACGCATAGCCATAGGAAGAAACAAGCCACATTGGCCAAATACACATTCAAACACGAAATCCCGCCATACGGCGAACAAATATTATTTCACACATGGAAATAGATAATAGGAAAGGATGGGGAAAGGTGTCTCCCCCTTACTCCCAACCAACCAATTTTATGGGTGTTCTGCTAGTATGGGCCCTCGAGTGGACGGGTTCTGGATATTCGCACACATCTTTTGTTTTGAGCCGGTGGTGGGAGGAGCCGTTTCGAATGTGGCGCTGCCAGGAAGGCAGCCAATGGGATTGAATCTTCGCAAATACTCGTCCTCCCTGCGTATTAATAGATCCCTTGGCCGAAGGAATGGTCCAGAGGGGGGGGAGCTGCTCTCATGTGATTTGTGAGCCCCCAACCTTTCCCCCGCCTCCCCCGAAACGCCTCCCTCGCCGCGAACGAGGCTTGGTGGCCTTCGGTGCCGCGGGGGAGTGGGGGCGGAGGAGCAGAGGCTGAAGCGACTCGAAGGCTTCAGCAAGGAGGGGGAGGGCTGTTTTTGTTTTCCAGGGAAGCGGTTGCAAACGAAAGCATTAGAGACTTTCTCCTCCCATCCACCAAAATATCCCTTGAGTTCTTACGGTGCCGTATTCAATCCGTTGGCGTTAAGCGTGTTGTAGTTCGATAGGGTTCATCTACATGATTACTCTGAGACCTCTTTACCATAGAAATCACATTTACTTACTCCAGTACATGCACATACTTTTGTAACGGGTGACGTAAACCCCGACTCTCCTTACCGTGAAGGAATTGGGGTGTATTGCTGAGATATTGATGATGGCGCATTTTGTCCGCGTAGATATTTCCCATTGCTCAAGTGGAACTGAGGAAAATTAGTTCGGCTAAGTGTAGATTGAAATGTGAACGTGATGGATAAGGCGACAGGCCACACTGGCGATTCTTTTCCGTCATTTTAATTGTATTACATCCTAAATTCTTCAATATAATGCCTTAAAAAGGACATCCTTTGCCTCCAGCATATAAATGTTAGACCTAAAGATTTTATTAGAATTTTAGGTTGGAATATGTTCCCATTTTGACTGGCGCAAATTTCTTTATATCGTCAAATGCATTTTTGAAATTACGAGTGGAAGGGGCTAGAGGTCGATAGCAAGCAGGAGGGAAATGGCGAATGAAAAATTGACAGACTGCAGGATGGACTGCTGTTTCGAACCAATGATGGTCAAATCTTAGCGTACATGGATGAAAATCCATTTACTTGATTCACTGTATGGTTTGATGTGTTTGGAATGATGGCGTGGAAATATCGGAGATCGAGAAAAAGATCGCAAGCCTTCCCGCGTATCACGTGGCTCTGGTGTTCGGCTCTCCACGAGGTCAGGTGCTTAACAGCCGAGCAGTCAAAATGGCCATCGATTCGGCGGCCAGCATGTAAAATGGGAAATAGCACCAAAATGCAGAATGTTCCTGTACACTTCACTCACGAAGACTTTACTTAATGCGTACCTATTCCGTTATTACACGACGTCTTATACTAATGATATGCATTAAAAATGTTTAAGCACTAAAGCTTTAGAAGGTTGAAGAATAGATATTTTTTTAAGGTAATCTACCGGTTAAGGTAGGTTTTTGGATGGACACAACTATCAAATACACATTTTGTAACGACAAACAAAAACCCAATTTAGCAACCAAATCTACATCAGGTCCCTCTTCTTCTCTATGTACTTCTTTCCTCCCTTCATCCCATCCTACATCCCTATCCTGTTCCTGCCCTTTCCTCACTTGCCCAACATTCTCCTCTCTATTACCTTCTTCAACATCCCACTATTGCCGATCAATATGCCCTTCATCCATCTTTCCTGCCTCCATAGGATTTCTCTCAACAATCCTCTCTCCTCACCCACCATCTCCAGTACTTCCTCATTTGTTTTCCTTTCGGTCCATTACACCTTCTCCATTCTTCTCCACACCCACATTTCAAAAGCCTCCAATCTACGTTTATCCTCCTCCTTCAACGACCACGTTTCCGTGCTGTATATAGCTACGCTCCATATCAGAGTTTTTACGAGTCTTGTCTTAACCTCCCTACTCAACGTCCCTGTCATCAACTCCCTCCTTGAGAAAGCCTTCTTGCCTAGCGCAATTCTTCTCCTTACGTCCCTACTACTTTGACCGTATTGGACCAAAACATTTCCGAGATATGTAAACTGCTCTACCTGCTCTGTTTTTCCCCTCCTATTTTAATGTTTAGCTTAGCCTTTTTCTTTCTGAAAAATCGCATAACCTTTGTTTTATTAATATTGATTCTCATCCCATATCTATTGCACTGAACCTCCAGTTCACTCAGCAATGCTTGTAACCCCTTGGCTGACTGAGGAATCAATGCTTGGTCATCAGCAAGCCTAACTGATTTTACAAATTCTCCTCCGACTTTCATTCCCACCTCCAGTTCTTCCCATGCCTCTTTAATCATTTCCTCCACATATACGTTGAACAGCACCGGTGACAATGGGCAACCCTGCCTTACCCCTCTTCCTAACACTGCTCATCCGGACTCTCCATTCCCCACTCGCACCTGAGCAGTCTGAGACATGTACAGGTTACGGATCAGTCTCCTGTCCTTCAATCCATTCCTATTTTCTGTAATACTCGCAATAATTTTTCCCAATTCACTCTATGAAAAGCTTTTTCAAAATCTACGAAACAGGCAAATACGTCGTGATTGTATTCTATATTCCTCTCGATTAGTGATCTCTTTACTTCGATGGCATCACGCGTGCCTCTTCCCTTCCTAAACCCAAACTGATAATCCCCTAAATGATCATTTGCCTTACTCTCTATCCGTTTGTTGATGATCCTGAGAATAACTTTAGGTGCGTGAGATATCAAACTTATTGTTCTGTAATCCTCACACGATGTAGCCTTTACATTTTTCGGAATAGGAAATAACACTGATTTCACAAAATCTTCCGGCCAGATTCCTTCCTCATAGATACTAAGAATCAGTCCATATAGGGCCTTCTTCCCACATTTTCCTAAACATGTCAACAGTTCCACAGGAATGTTGTCTACCCCCATGGCCTTATTTGCTTTCATCTCCTTTAATGCCCTTTCTATTTCATCAAAAAGTACGCCTAGACCTAAGCTATCTTTTTCTACATCATGTTCCTTTTCTTTGTTTAACCTTGTCGGCCTAAGTTCTCTACCATACAGTGTTACTATATATTCCTTCCATCTCTCTTAGATTTTTTCTGGTTCAACTATTATCTTATCCCACTTATTTTTAATTGTTTGCACAGGTCTTGCCTTCTTACTTCCCGATAATATCTTAACCTTGCTGTATAGAGCACCAATTTCACCATTCTTCTGTAAACTTTCCATATCCTCGCATTGCGTTCTACACCATTCTTCTTTCGCTTTATTTGTGGCCTTTCTCAATTTATTGTTTAACTCTTTGTACTTCATTTTGCCTAACTCTGTGTTTACATTTTTCCATCTTCTTCTCTCATCCGTCTTTGCAATTATCTCATCCGTTACCCATGGTTTCCTTATCCTTTTCCCGTTAAGGGTTCCTATAGAGTCTTTTGCGGCTTTCAAAATCAGTCGATACATTCCCATTTTTTTTTCGATAGTACTCAACTCTTTACCGTCATCCATAATTTTTTCTACAGCCTGCCGATATTCCTTCTTCGTCAATCCATTTAATGCTTCTACATTCCATTTCCTAACCCACCGCCCTTGCCTTATCTTTTTGAAACGGACGTTACATTTCATAACAACTAAATTGTGGTCAGAGTCCACATCCGCTCCTGGGAAACTGTGCAAATTTATCACTCTGTTCCTAAACCTGTGCCTAACCATAATATAATCTAACTGATACCTTTCTGAGTCACCTGGCATTTTCCATGTGTACCTACGCCTTTTGTGATGTCTAAACCATGTGTTGGTGATGACTAACCCCTGTCTCCTGCAGAATTCAATCGCTTTCTCCTCGCGTTCATTCCTCGTGCCTAACCCATAGTCCCCCACCTCACCACCATCTCTTCCTTTGCCTACCATCGCATTCCAATCCCCCATCACTATCAACTGTTTTCCTGCAGGAACACTCGCGATGATATCCTCTAACTCATCATACATCCTATCGACTTCTTCCTCCTTGTGGTTGCTCGGTGGCATGTATACCTGAACAATGACCTAGTTAGTCGGCTCTGCTTTAATCTCTAAGAGTAATATTCTATCCGTTGCTTGCTCTGTGTTGACTTCGCTTCTTTATTTAATACTCTTTATTTAATATTACGGCAACTCCTCATTGACTGTCGTCCCCGCCCCTGTATATTATTGTATAATTATCACTCCATTAATCCCCGCTAACATTCCATCTCACCTCGCATAGACCTAAAACATCTATATTACTTCTTTCCATTTCTCGCTTAATATTCTCTAATTTGCCTGTCCTCAACATTGTCCTAACGTTCCATGTACCTATTCCAACGACTTTCGTCTTCTTTTGCGTCTTCTGTTCTGCTGCACTTATTTCTCCCCTGCAAGGATTTCGTGGGATGACGACCGCGGAAGCCTTGCCTCCCCCGCTGGCAGGCACGACACACGACCCCTTGGGCCGAGTCCCGCAGTTGCCAGGACTCATATGAAGAATAAATATGATTATTAAGAGGAGGGTAAATTTGGCTTATATATGATATATATTTGATAAAAAAGAACACAGTAATCAACCCGAAGGTCTGTTTAGTAGGTGATGGTAGAGCTCACCCATGTACTAAGCCCGACGGCATGTGAATATTCACACATCAGGGTAAGGGGGCCAGTTCCTTTCCCTGTGCCGGTTATGGTTTCCCAGGAAGATCTGGTACCCGAAAAATCAACTAGCTTGGGTGGAGCTTCAGGTGCCCAGAGTGTCTTGCCCGGGAATTGAACCCGGGACCCTCCAGTCAGTAGTCTAACACTCTAATATATTTTATATATATATGCATGATTTAGACTATGAATAAATTTTGGATTTTGTAATTGAAATATTAAGATGAGGGTAAATTTGATGGTTTGAGGCCCTACATTTTGAAAATTTATGATCGCTTAATAAATAAACTTGGTATTTCCAACTAAATTTTTACTAATCATGAAAATGCCTAGTTTATTATTTGTTCAGTGATGGAGTTTAATGATTGTAATATGTCAATGGTGTATATGTATATTTGGTGAGACTTAATGAGATATTGGTTTATCTTCTTTTCATCGCCTCTAGGAAATGGAGTAGTTGTACACCTGCCGGGGCTCTTTGAGGAACTCAACAAGAATATGAAGAAAGGGCTGAAGGAGTGGGAGAAACGCCTCCTCATATCAGACCGTGCACATCTTGTCTTTGATTTCCATCAGGTAGGATTAGCAGTCCCCTCTTTTTTTTGTGAAGTGAGGCACATTTTCAGGTTAAAAGAGTGGTCTATGGGCATTGCATATTTTTGTATGGTGAATTTCCCCTCATGGGGGAATGTACTATATGTTATGTGCGAATGTTAAAGTCAAAATGGTGAAAAAGATGATATTTTTTATGCCATAGACTACAGAGGAGGATTTTGCACTTTTTATTACTTTCCTTTGTCATTGTTATGCAGGGTTTGTCATGTGTTTTAGTAAATATTATGGCTTCAAATGACTAGTAAACTCAATGGTTTCTCATCGGTCAGTTAAACATAATGCTAACATTATTCTTAAATTGCATTCAATGTATTATTAACGTTTTTAGTGGCATTAGCCGAGGTATTGGCTTTTGTTTCTCGGACTAGAAGTGCTACAGGCTGATATATGAGATTCTGAAGATGCAAAAACATAACACTAAATATTGAAATGAAATAAAGAGCTCTGCAATTCCATGCACACTTTCAGTGTTTCGATGTTTAGACCTTTCAATGTTTGACTCGTGCATTGTCCCCGGGGTAAATGCAATCTACCCTGAGGGCGATGCACGAGTTGGGCATCGAAACGTCACCCGACATGGAGCCCCTGACCCAATGGAAGACCCAAAAATCCTTCATGAAGTTTACTTTCTTGTTTCCATAATTATTTATGATTTTTCTTTTTGCTTTTTTGTTTGGCATTAATAATTTCTTTAAAGGCCCCAACAATTGCCGTGGTATTGATTTCCTTCCTCCTATTATTTCAAATGCTACTTTTGATGAAGGAAATTCTAGGAATTGGTATTGGAGATGTGCAGTTTGTAATGACATGCTTTGATGATGAAATCTGAGCAGTGGGCTTAAACCCCTCTTGCCTCCTTTTGCCTTTTGCCTATCTGCCTGCTAGGAGGTGGATGGCTTTCAGGAGATGGAGAAGGGACTCAAGTCCCTTGGTACGACAAAGAAGGGGATTGGTCCAGCCTACTCCTCCAAGGCGACACGCAACGGCATCAGGATAGCCGACCTGTTGGGCGACTTCAGCCTGTTTGCTGAAAAGTAGGTTGCCCGTGAAAGTAGGTATTTTATGGAACCATGGGTGTGCCCCCTTTTCTTCTCCCGAATTTTAAGAATTGCTATCTGATGTAGTGGTGGTAGTTTTAGGGGAAGAGACTGACAGTGGGGTTATTCGCACCATTTAGGGATGGATGGAAACAGAAGGGTAGGGAGGGAAATGTGGCATCAGCATTGGCCTACTCTTTAACAAGAAATGCCAACTGGTTGAACAGTTTGGCATCCTATCCGATGGACTGCGTACTCATTCAAAATGCTCTTCACAAAGCACCTCAAGTTAGAGATCGGGATACCACATGAAGGATATGTTACTTCCTGGATTTGAACTCGGGCCCCCTTCATGGAAAGCCGTTACGTTAGCCAGCGCACCATCCCAATCCCCCTCTTTATCTGAAGTAGTGAATGTTGTTAATTGGGAATGTCCTTGAAAGTCAATCCATTGGTTACTAGAGGATGACTTATATTCAATAGAGGTCACATTGCAAAAAAATTCTTCGTGACTGCACATTGTGGCATAAATGCAGCACTAATGGGTGTTGTAGCTTAAATGATTAATTATTGGATCATTTTGATGGTTCTTGGGAAAGTTCAGTGTTGCTCAAGTCTGGAGTGCTCTTCTTTCTGGTCTTTCTTTCTGTATTTCCAATCCATTGGTAGGAAGGCGGTCTTGAAGGGCATTGATGTCAGGTTAATAGGCAGCAAAAGCATGAAAATTTTGCTAAAATTCAATGTTGCCATGATTAGCATGGTTACAAGGTCTGTCCCAAAAGTAGTAGAACTGAGTGGCTGCTGTTACAGTAACGTATTAATAATTATTGCCAAATACTGACTCCATGATCATACAATTCCTCACCATGTTTCTGTGGTTCGTTTCCTTTATGAAGGTTCTTAAGCATTCCTGAACTGCTTCAGTGACAGCAAAGTCTTGGAATTCATTTTGCGAGTACAAGGTCTGTCCCTAAATCAGTAGGACTGAGATGATTAAAAAAATATGTTGCCAGAATTGATGCATTAACTCAAAAGTCTTCTAAGCACCATGCTTGTGTGTCCACACACAGCTGCCAGCCAGTTTTCCATGCCTCATATGACTTCCGGAAGGCATGGTCTGGAATGCTGCTGAGCTCCTGCATCACGGCCTGTTGTAATGCTTCCACTGAGCCACAGTGACGTACTTTCAGCACAGATTTGAGGTGGAGGATGAAGAAGAAGTCTGGTGGGCCAACTTCAGGGCTGTACGGTGGCTGAAGCAGGGTTGGGAAGCTCTTTGCAGACCCAAGTTTCCTTTTGCTCATCCAAGAGCATTCATGGGACCAGCTTTGCGTGCACCTCCCTCATGCCCAGGTTTTTGGTCACAAGTCGATACACATCACTTTTAAGAATGACAAGTTCATCAGAAACCATGTGAACACTTAATCTGCGATCCCTGTCCAACAAAACCTTTCCTCTTACAAGTTTTTTGGGGGTCTTCAACATCTTCTATACCTATCATAATGAAAAGAGAAACTTTATAATTCCACATAGATGGACGACCTAGGTTTCAACGTGGCACGTCATCATCAGGTACATTTTGCAAAGAAGACTGAGAATATATAGTCACACAAAATTTCGGGGGGGGGAGAGAGAGGGGAAGGGGGAGGGGGGAAAGGCGAGAAGAGAGAGACAACTCCCCAGTCTGAGGAGAGGGTTAGGGAATGGAAGAGGGGAAACCCCAGGGGGGGGTTTGGCCCGGATGTGGTTAAGGGGGCTGAGAGCATAGGGACTAGAAGAAAGGAAAGGATTAGGAACTCCGTAATCTAAGGAAGGGGGAGGTAGTGTAGGGGACGCGTGGGTCAGGAGGGAGAGGGGAAATCCCGAGTATACGTAAAAACGCTGTATTAAGAGCCGGTAGGGGAGATAAGGTAGGTGAAGAGTCATTAGGTGTGGAAGGAAGGAAGGTCTAGAAGGGGGGAGTGGGAAGGGTACAAGATTTTGTTAACAATATTAACCTTATTTTTAACACATTTCAAAATTTCATATTGCTCTAGTGCGTCAAGCCTTTGTCCTTTCTTCTCAATATGTAGGAACTCTGGCACAAAATCACTCAGATGATTCTCGTCCAGTAGATGTTTGGCAAAGAGAGACGCCGAGTCCTTATTTTTGACGCACGATTGGTGTTCCTTGATCCTTTCTTTAAACTTTCTCCCAGTCTGGCCGATGTATCCTGCTCCACATTGACAATTTAATTTATACCCGCCACTTTTCTCACTTGTAGGAATTCTGTCTTTGGTATGAGAAATTAAATTCCTCATGCACTATTTGTTATAAAACGCTAGTCTTATTTTGTCTTTGGGGATTTTTCTGCATACCCTCAGGGATAATGGGCCTAAATAGAGAAACCTTCTCCATTGAGCACTTGATATATCGCTAGGTATAGACCCATAAATACAGTTTCTGGCTAACTTGGACATTTTCCTCTTATAAAGTTTGTCTATTAATTTTTTACTTACTCTATTAATTTAATTCTTACTGCTATTGTTCCTGTTCCTGGAAACCGTCATTGGTATTGAAGTTAGTCTATTGATCATGGAATGAAATGCTGCAAGTTTTTGTGAAAAGCAATGTCTGGAGGTGAAGTGAATAACATGGTCCATGTATGTGTCTTTCCTAAATATGGAAAATTGCAATTTCTCATGGGACCTTGAAATGCAGACATCTAGAAAATTCAGGCAACCGTTTTCTTCCTTTTCGATAGAAAATTGAATATTGGATATTAATGAATTTAAGTGGGAGAGGAAATTGTCCAATTGCCCGAGACAACGAATTATATCTTCTCTACCCTCCGAAAACTACTTGTGCCACTCAAAAACACACCCACTCTACTTATTGGCGTTATCACCATAAGCAGAGGTTTTGCAAATGAATGATCCTCACTATGGGAAGGCAAGGAGCCAACTTCCACCGGCCTCCAGCCTTTCCTGAGACTTTCCTCCCTCGAACACAGAGAAACCGCCCCCCATTCATCCATCCATCCGGGAAAAAATAAGTCATACTACTTTTGGGAGAGACATTGTATTTTTCCTGAATAGGGAACACTTCATACTAAATATCAGCTGCAGAGTTCGCTGTTACATGCAATCTATTTGATGGATTTTAAACTTTGAGTCTGTTTCTTGGGAAAGTGATGAGTTTTAAATTTCTCCATGACAGGCTTATTGACTTAATCTATGAATCCTATGTTTAATCCAAAATCTAAAAGCATTCTACCAGCAGCAGCATTTATGTTTTGGTATGTCCAATGTAGGTAATTTTTCACAAATTATGATTTCTATTTTCCTCAGATAGATTTGTATTAATTTATTGTTTCTTTCTGATAAATATTTGCAAAAAGACTTAATCAAGTATGCCAGTGGAGTCATTTTTCATATTTCCCACCCATCTAACATTATGTTAAATTTGTGACTTTTTGTTGGTGTACAGTCATTTGATTATTGTTAAAATATATAATGGATTAACTATTTATTTGGAATAATTTAAAATCAAAACATGAGGTCCAATATTTATGTTTCTCATTGTGTTCCTTTAGAGTTTTTGATTTGAAAGTTTGAAATAGTGGGCCATATTTTCTATTCAGTAATTTCATCGTTGATATGAGAGAAAATAGTTTAAATTGACAAAATGCTGAACTTTTGTTTCTTCTTTTGGCTCATTTTCTGGGTAAATATTTGTTTTGAAATGGGTGTTAAATGTATTTTGCTCATTTGTGTAGAGTTGCATATATTTTTTGCTTGGCTGTTTATGAAAAATGGTGCAATGTGAGAAATGCATGTTGGCATTGGTTACGTCGGATGGTCATATAATTAACAAACATTGTTCAAAGGAGAAAGAGGGCGTGTGAAGTAAGTTTTTCTCTTCCCTCAGAATGCTAATTTAGTTTTGTACAAATGTCTGTCAAGGTACAACAGCTTGGTTGAAATGTACACGAGGATGTTTCCCCACCTGTCGGTGGACGTTAAGGCAGAGCTGCAGCGCTACCAGGAATACGCGGACCTCATTCGTCCCATGGTGGTGGACACTGTGTCATATCTGCACCGGGCCCTGAGGGAGGGCCAGAACATCCTGGTGGAAGGAGCCAATGCGGCCATGCTTGACATTGACTTCGGTATGTTTTGGTCAATTGGACAGGTGTGACATTGTGACCTTGCAGGTGAAGGTTTCAGATTCATAGTTGCTATGTTGTCATCTACTGCCTGCAAGGGTGCCACAAGCCTGGGAAATATAGATTTAATAGGGGAAGTCAAGGAAAGTTAATAATTAAGGTCTAGAAATTAGTTTATTTTTGGAAAAATTGATCTAAAAAATATATCCTCTCTGTGTTATTATTCCAAGATGTCTCATTTAACAAAACAACTGAATACATTTAAAAAATGATGCTTGATATATCCTTGAGATCAAATGTAAAGACCTTCTGTTGTATTTCCAAGTGACAGTCTTCCGTAGCTAATGACGCAGCAATAAAAATTATTAGAATCGTGAAATTAGTAAATACTTAATGCTTGGAATGCTATCTCGGATGATATTTTGATGTACAAAATCCCGAACTGTGTAATCCTGAAAAAACATTTTAGTTTTTGTTCATAATGTATCTTAAATGGTGATCACTTGGAGAAGAGATTTGCATATATCCTTACCATGGTTTAGGGAGATCATTTGAGTTTTTGAAATCCCCAGAGTAAATAACGAGGGGTAATGGAAAAGTGGGGGTCGCGGTAGTCCAGGGGTTAGAGCATGACTACCGACTTGAGGGCGCGGGTTTGATTCCCGGGAAAGCCTTTGTGGGCACTACCCAAGCAGTGTGATTTTTTGGTACCATATCTCCCTGAGAAACCTTAGTGGCACAGGGAATGGCACTTGCCCCACTTATTACCCTGTTGATGTGTGAATTGCACATGCCGTATAGAGCTTACTACCGTGTGAACTCAACCATCACCTACCAAACCGACCTGCAGGAAACAGATTTGGGTTCCAGTAGTTGTTCTAGTTGCCCAAATTAATGACCAAAACATTAACGTTAATGTTAGCCTTCTCATTTCTTGAGAGATTGCCTCCATTTGCTCACGGTTAGTTTTCATTCCACACCTATCACACTAACTGTAATTTACTTCTAATTATTGTATTTTTTAAAATTATGGATATGAAGGGTGTTTGAATGGAGAAAGGTAGTTGCAAAATACTTATCTGCAAATTGATATTTTTTTAGGAATTCGTCTTCCTATTAATGGAAATGCCATGGCAGATTGTCGCTGAAACATCCTTTATAAATTTATTTATCAAAGAAGAAACATATGAACTCATTCATACTCGGCATGATGCACTTCAGCTTTTGTTTTTTTGCACTCCCAATATTGTGTGCATGTATTCACTACACTGACTTCCAGAACATGTAAAAAAAGCCTTGGCCTCCATTTCAATGACATAAAACACAAGGTATTCTTATAGTGATTGGCAGTGCCAATGCCACCCAATGATTTAGTAGTGTAGTAAAAGGAATGCAGTTCAGTTAAAATCTGCAGGTGCTCTCAAGAACTCTGTCTACTTTGTCTAGAGTCCTACCTAAACTTTGTATCGATTGCCATAGTAGACATTTTGTAGTTAGGAAAGAGACCAGGTGGCTAAGAAGTTTGAAATAGATCAGACATCAGTGTGTCGATGAAAGAAATAACAGTGAAAAGTAAAAATATAAATCAAATAGTACATTATAAATAATAATAAAATACATGCTCCTAAACTGTATGCATGTGTGTGTTACTCAGCAATGTTGAAATTTATCCGTCAAAAAATTAATGCAGGCTCCATTTGTCGGAAAACTTGAGATTATTTGATGATTTATAAAGTCAAGTATAAAGAGCATGATCGACAAGGATTCAACTATTGCTGGCTGTAACAGTCGTGACTAGATGTCTCATACTCTATGCTCTCTAACTAAAGATTATTGTGTGAAATCTATTTGGTTTTATATTCTGCTAAATTTATCAAATCATGAAGAGAAAAATGTTAACATGCAGAAATGGAAATTTCATTCTTTCTAGTTGATTGTTCCCATTTTCAATAAATTATTATCTAGATTTTTCCTGCAAATTCACAGATGTATTCAACAGTGATTTACTTGCAGTTTATTCATTAAGTTAAGTGTTGCAATGAAATGCATGTTAGCGGATGACTCCGTTAAAAGTTACTGTTGCAGCATCTCCTGCAGTTTCTTGAAATTTGTTGTAGAGCTATTCTTACAAAAGTAATTGCAGAACATGTTTTGTTTAACATTTTAAGTGAAACACCAATCACATTTTCCTTTTGGTGCTAAAAGTTTATGTTGTAATTATTGCTCCCATTTATTTCAGGTTTTTAGCTTTCTTCGGCCCAATTGTGTATTAAACGTTAAAAATATAGTTAACCCTCCGTTCATCATGTGAGAGAGCATGTGTCTTGGCTAGGATTCAAATCCGTATTGATCCTAGCTCTCAGATTGAATCCCATTTGATGCAAGTGATTTCTTTGCTCAATGAAAATCTCTGCATTTTGGTGACTCGGTCAGTAACTGCAGTGGCATTTCCTGCTGTCCCTTGTATTTGCTGCAGGCAAATGTCTCTGTATGTTTGAACATTTGCTTTAACCTCATTAGATGTTTAGTGGGATACATATGACTATGATTACTTTGTGACTATGTTCCATCTATGGTAATTAGACTGGGCATCTTGTACCTTTAAAGCCCTTATTAATATATGTAATATGAGAGGATGCCTTGAAGTTGCTCAACTAGTTGAAGAGCACTTGGAAAAGTATCTAGGGCTACAGGTTGTAATCCTGGTTAAGGAAAATGGTTTTAAAATTCTCAAATTTTTATTAAAGCTTATTTTTTATTGATGGGAATAACCCTTTTATGAAAAGAAAGGCAAAAACATAAATTAGTTCCACAATTATAAAAAACATTTACGTATGGGTACAAATTACATAGAGATGCATACTCATTATTGAGAATTAAAATATAATTCAGAATTTTGAGAAGAATCTTAATCAAAGCATGAAAGACATTTTCAGATGGTATACAAGTACGCAAACATAACTAGTTATATTAATTAATGTAGACAAAATAGCAATGTTAAATAATTTCCCAAATTAAAAATATGGAAACTGAACTTAAGAAATATGGTATTTGTTAAAGGTCTGATGATGGTACAAAATGATAAATGTTTGTTGTAGTCATTAAAGAGATCTTGTGGCATCGGTTAAGGAAATATACCCAGTGGGCATTAGGAACAAGTCATTGACATGCACAGATATCCACATGGCAGTAATTAGCATTCTAAAATTCTTAAATAACATTTATTTAAGGGATCCTGGTGGGATATAAAATAGGTGAATATGATCAAAACTGTGGGAATATCTCGTCATCTGTCTCATAGGCAAATAGTAAGTGTAATTTTGTGCATGATATCTAATTTCAAAGAGTGCTTCATACCTTGTGCTATGTGAAGGCACTCTGAAAGACATTGCACTCAGAGGAGTTCTAAAGAATCAGTCTTTTCATGTAGTAATTATAAAGAAAAGTTATTTTCAAAAGCGTTAAAACTAGGTATACAAAAATAAAGAACAGTGGAAATATACATTTTGTTCTTCATTTAATAAAAGTTGTATTATTTATTTTTCTACATTTACACAAGGAGGCAAGAGGTAACATATCATGATAGCTGTAAAAATTTTTGTGAAAATTGAATACATATTTTAATGTAAAATTAGCACATTTTTTGCTGCCTTGAAATTGAAAAAATAATCTGCTTTTCAATTGTTATTACTTATATTTCAATGTTATTTCTACTAATATATTCCTGTTGATTATTTTTAGGGACATACCCATATGTGACCTCATCAAATTGCAGTATTGGAGGCGTGTGTACAGGGCTGGGGGTCCCGGCACGAAACATCGGTGACGTTTATGGAGTTGTCAAGGCATACACAACACGTGTTGGAGATGGACCATTCCCCACAGAATTATTTGATGTATGTGGTTTGGTTCGTCTATCTAAAAACTGCTTTTAGCTCCCATGCTCATGCTTTGGTTCTTCAATAATTCCTTAGAAAACCCAATAGATGGTGGTCTTAATATTGTAAAAGGTTTGCTTTTAGTAAGCTTAGTCTCTCACTAGACTGCTGTGTCAGCTCTATCCATCCTGTGGTTTCATTTTCATTGTCCATTTAAGGAACAAGCATTTTATTATTTAGAAAAATTAAAAAATGGGAGTTTGTGTGGGGTGATTAAACACTTATATTTCAAAGGCTAACGTTACTCTTTCCAGGAAATTGGTGAAATGCTGCAAAACAGAGGGTCCGAATTTGGTGTTACGACAAAAAGGAAGCGGCGCTGTGGGTGGCTTGATATTCCCATCCTGGTGTACACTTCCATGGTTAATGGATACTCAGGGTATGTTACCTAATCCCTTTAAAACAGTACTTTAAATAAGAGCTTCAATTGTGTTTCTTGTTAAAAGAAATGTATCAAGTTGTGTAGTGTGAAAATAGTTCAGAGAGTAAGGACTCAAAAGTGTCTCGGCAAGAGAAATTTATAGCTGTAATTCTGGGAAATCCCATTCACTCTCCCCATTAACATCAAGATGCTGGAGTTTTGTCACTAACTTTGTTGCTTATTATTATTGTAAAGAGTAGGTCCCCAGTTTGAGGTAGGTTTGTGATGGAGACAATACCTAAGAGTTGCTAAGTTTCTAAGCCCCACCTAACATGAATACTAAATAAATACTCGATGCATTATAATGAACCATTCTTCATCTCCCCATACGTCCTGCATACCTTCATTCCATCCAATTTGCCTAATCTTTTCCTTCACTTTCCTCATTTACCAAACATTCACTTCTCTATATCACACTTTTCATTTCTCCTGCCGTAATTGAATTTTTCCAAATTTTGTTGCTAAGAGGTGGGCTATTACCACTCAGGCTATGGCTGTGTTTTGCTATTATCACCCACTGCAAATAACTGGTCAGTGTCCTCTTTAAATTAGTTTCCTTCCAACGTTTACACTTATCTCAACAGTGTTACCACTTTTTGAAACAGTCTGGAACGTTTCTTTCAAAATGCTCAGAAGCTCCTCCATCAAATTTTTCTCTCTCTGTTATGGTGGCTCATCTTTTTCCTTTGAGGTGGGTTTTTAATAAGGGGAAATCCAATGGGACCAGATCTGGTGAGTAGGGTGGGTGGGGAAGCACTGTATTCTTGTTTTTGACTGAAATCTCATGAGTTCTGACAGATGAATGTGTTGTCATGGTGAAAAAGCCACTTGCCGCTTTTGCCTGTTTCTCTCTCTTAGGCGTTTCACAATCCCCAGATAGTCCTCTGTCTGGCCTTTAGGTAGATATTAGTGATGCACAACCCCCTTTGCATTGAAAAAAACAGCCCACATCACCTTGAAATTCGATGGAACTTGTTGAGCTCTTTTAGGGCAGGTGGATGTTTCACTAATTCCTTGTGAAGACTGCACTTTTGTTTTGATGTCATATCCATAAACCCATGACTCATCACCTGATCCTGGACAAGGAGGTTTCATCCTCTTCAGCTCAGTCAAACAGTTCCTGACAGACTTTTACTCGACATTGTTTCTGGTTTGCTGTAATCAGGCAAGGCACGAATTTGGCGGCGACTCAATGCATCCTCAATTTTTCAGTCAGGATTTCATAATACAAACCAATCAAGATATTACACTCTGCTACAAGTTTCCAGACAGACAAGTGTTGATTTGTCCGAACGAAATCATTCTCCTTTAGGATGTGAGGATCGACGTTGATGGTCTTCCAGAATGCTCGTTGTCTTCCACTGATTGCCACCTGTTTTTGAATGGGATAATCCATTCATTGCATCATCACCATAAGCTTTGGAAATCAATGCTGCTCATTTCGGCAGCTTTGTTTTTTCACCGCACTCCATGAACACCCTTAACATAAACAGCCATAACTAATCAGTAAAACATGATATAAACAAAGTGGTAGAAGGCAGTTATTCTGGAAGTTCCTGCAGAAACAATGCCTCGAATTGGATTAAAAAGTAACCAACCGCAGATACACAATTCAAAAAGCACAGGAATTGTTTGAACAGACCTCATACCAAGGTGTAAAATCCAAATCCACCTATTGATTATTTTTCTGTCTGCTTTGTATCCTGATGGGTGTTCAGTATGCAAGTTATTTATTCCCTTAATTTCCATCGCACATGGGGGAATTTTTATCAAAAATAATTTTCCTGCTTACAGAGTTCATCTTGTGATGCAGTTTTGCAATTTATTTTCACTGTTGAAGAGTTATTATATGTGTATTATAATATGTTAACCATGATGTATTGACTTTCAGGCTATTGACCTGAGATAAAACAGCAGAATTACTTAACGATTCATATCCATTTGTTTCGATAACAATAATTATAATCAATAGCATTTTGTCAGTTTGCATGCTTTTTTTGGTATATAGAAAAGTTACCATGCAAAAGAAATTAGTGGGAAACTGGCTTCATAGAAATGTGAGAGAAATCACATATCATAAGAGTTGTATTTGTTCTTTTCTAAAAGATACTTCTCTTCAATGAGACCATCAATATTTTTAAATCTAACATTTGAAAATTCTATTGGAAGACAGTTACTTCCTTTGTCATTCTCTCCACCAACCCCTTTCTTCCCTCATGAGCCATAGTGCAGCCATCCATAATTATACTTTCCTTGACTAAGAGTACCTGGTCTTACCACTGCAATGGCATTGCAACTCCCTCTTTTTCTCCCTGCTTTCTCTTTGTTTGTCGATGTGTGACAAACTTAGCGGTCTCTCAACACCATGCTCTGAATCCAATTCCTAACTTGACACATATTGTTGCCGTGATGGAGCATAATGAGGTCACGTTATAAAAATTTTGCAAACGACCAATCCACATTCCGTAAAGGCTGGGAGCCACCAGCCTTCAGCCTTTCTTGAGACTCCCCTCTCTTGAACCCAGGCAGAGAAGTTGCCGCCTGTCTGTCCGTCTATCCAGGAAAAAATAAGTCCTACTACCGTTGGGATAGACCTGGTATTTGTACAATGAAAGTGTAGGATGCGGCCAAGTTAACAAAAAATTAGAATTTATTTGAAGAGTACTTGGTAAATGTGATGAAAAGGTCAAAGAGAAATGTTATATTTCGCTGGTTAGGCCTCATTTACAATATGCTGCTAGTGTAAATGGGACCCTTTAAGAAGTTGGATTAATTGTCAAATAGGATCGCGTGCAGCGTAGAGGAGCTAGAATTGTAAAAAGTTGTCATGACAAACTGAGTAACGTATACAAAATATTAGAGGAGTTAGGCTGGGATTCACTCGATAGAGCGAAGTTTAAATTACAGATTGAAGCTCTTGCATAAATTGGGAGGGAGTCTCTTCAGCAGTGATGATGTTCAAAATGTATTGTTGTCCCCATTGTACTATGGTAGGAGAGATCATGCTAATGAAATTAAAGAGTTCAAGTGTAGAACAGGTAGATTTAAGATGTCAAAATTTCCACAAACAAAATGAGTGATCAAAGTAACATTGTCTGACCACGGAAGGTGGAAAATATTTGGGTCAAAATTAGTCTGGTGTGTATTCACCCACTGCCACACATGCTTGTAGTGGCCTCAGAGTACTAAAATATCAAAAACACATATCTTTCTGGAGTTCTAGGATCCTGTCAACCATAACCCTCTTAATAAATGAAAGTAGAAAAACTTTGTTACAATCCACCACTTTATTTTCGATACTACTAGTTTCGACGCTACGGCGTCATCCTCAGGTACTGAGGATGACGCCGTAGCGTCGAAACTAGTAGTATCGAAAATAAAGTGGTGGATTGTAACAAAGTTTTTCTACTTTCATTTATTAAAATGAACTTCCACAAAGTTGAGGCTGAAACTATTGAGATCATAACCCTCTTCTTCATAAATTAAGTCAGGGGTGTAGTATCCGTGGAAGTTTTCTGAACCCCTTGTACGGCTGCGTTAGCAATAGAACCCCGGGTGTCACACCATGTGGTGTATATAAGGGAAGTAGTGGAGATGGGTTGCTCCATTATCTGTAGATTCCAATAAACTGACACTCGTCCCTCTCCCTTGTTTTGGCCTCATCGTGTGCATTGCATAGGTTAACTGCCATTAACCTTAGCCTCGATTATGTTCAAATGTTGACAAACTTTTGTGTATTCTGCTAAATTTTACAGTTTTGTTTATTTCATATTTTTTAATGGTTTTCAATGTGCATTTGCACTACAAATTTAAGTATGCCCTATTAATGGCCATTGATTTTCTTTTTTTTTTACAGGATTGCATTGACAAAGTTAGATATTTTGGATACCCTAAATGAAATCAAAATTGGCGTTTCTTACAAGAAAAATGGGGTTAAACTGGACTATTTCCCTGCCAGCACATCTGAGCTGGCATCTGTGGAGGTGTGTATTAGTTTTTATTGGTTTAAAACCAAAACAATGGCAATCGCTTCTGAATACACTAGGGTTTCAATGCTTTTATCAGCTCTTTAATAATATGCATTATTACTATGGGTACTATTATTATTGGTATTCTACCTTTGAAGGTAAGTTTTTGATTAACATAATTCGACGATACATTTCCTTGCCTCTTCCAACAAAACGATACCTGATATCCAAAACTACATTTTAAGCCCCTCTTCATCTCCATATATTTCCTTCCTCCCTTCATTCCATCTAACTTCCCTTAATCCTCATTTCTTTTCATCCTGGCTAATGCTGCTACATTCCATTTCTTCATCTGTCTTCCCTTTTAAATCTTCCTGAATCTACCATTAATCTTTTAACTTGTTTCTTGATATTTTCCTTCTTGCATGCAACTATATGATTTCTTAGTAATTGGGCTTTGTAAAAATTGAATCAACTAATTTTATTACCATATCCAGGTGGAATATATAACTATGCCTGGGTGGATGACTAGTATAGAAGACGTAAGGGAGTATAAAGATCTTCCTGAAAAGGCTAAGAATTATGTTGAAAAAATTGAAGAGCTCCTTGAAGTGCCTGGTAAGTTGAAAGTATTTCAAATAATGCAATCTTCTTTGTTAATACAATTACAAGTCCTGAAGTTCTGTAATTAGTTCTTTCCCCTTCCCAAAAAAACTCGAGTCTAAAACTAAATTACTCAAAACAACTCAACACTGGTAAATGAGTATAATGTTTGAAAAGTCACTGCCAACTTAGGATGTTTTAATGGTTTTTAGTAGAATTAATGCACAAAATATGATCAAAACTGAATATTATTTATGATAATCATCATTAAAGTGAAGGATTTATTGAAAATATAATTGAAAAACTAAATTATATATTATAGTCACAACTTAAACATTCTGACACCACCTTGCCAATTCTGCAGAATTAGTGGCATAGCACAAGTTTTTGTTTACATATGTATTTGTCCAGTTGTATTTGATTGATTGTTCCATTCTTTTCGGCATAAATTGTTTGATTACTTTTAAATCTATTTCATCTTTGCAATTGGTCTATTAGTTCATCAAATTTCCATTGCTCAATTCCTTTTTTTTTTCAAATAATAATTATTCAGCAAATTGTTTGCATCACCATTTAAATATAATATCATACCCCTTGCACAAGTTTGTTGGCTACCATATTTCCCCCCTGTGGAAGACGCCCTTTTTTTTCCTTCAAAATGTGATCTCAAATCATACAATTGTAATGTTTTTTGATTCCTATGAGACATGTTTGTAACAAGTATTGGACATGTCACATTGTCTGCTCATATGCTTTGCGGACATCACAGAGTGAATATTGTTGAGTAAGCATGTATACCAAAAAATAAAAGTGTAAGTACGTGTACAGAGTAAAAACCCAAAACAAGGATTCAGGAGCAGTAACAAGAGCAATTTTGTTTATTCAACAGAGTCAGGGGAGATGTAGTGGCTGTTCATCATTATGAGAAAAACGAAATTTGCACTTTTCCACAGATTTATTTGTGACGTACTTTGTATCTACGTGATCTAGCGCGTTTCAGTATTTACGTAGTTATTTATGTAGAAAATCATTTACCTGAGAAAGGGACATGAATTCATCAACTGTATAGCATTGATGGTCACAAAGGAATTGATGTAGTTTAGACTTAAGTAACAAAAAAATAATTTACTTACCTTATTAATTAAAATTGACAATTTTCGACAAAATAAAATATTTTATTAAGGCAACCGATTTCGATGTAACTACATCATCTTCTGGTCTCCAGAAGGTTATGTAGTTACATTGAAACTGGTTGTATTAATAAAAAGTTTTATTTTGTCGAAAATTGCCAATTTTAATTAATCATGATATTCCACCATATCATGCCTGAAGTGTCTCTTTTTACTACTTACCTTAGTTTTCTTGGCAGTAGTGCTTTCAAGAATTTCACGCCAGCACATTAGCAAACATGAAAGATGAGTTGTGGGCAGTTATTCTAAAGTCGTCGCAATCTCTTGTGCTTACCTATGTACATCAGCATTGGTTTTCAGAGTGATCATGGCTTTGATTTACTGCACAAAGATAATACTATAGAGTATGTACAAACAGGGAAGAGTTAGAATGCTGAATCCTTTAAAGCAAGGTAGTAACTGTTTGCCCCCGGAATTTGACCTAGGATTCTCACTGTCCATTTTTGCAGAGTCAAAATGAAAATGAGAGTGCCCCCACACGACATTGTCATATTTCAGTCTACTGTGAATAAATGTTTATTAAACTGATAGAGTAGTAGTAGTATCAACCAGGGTCACAACTTTTCTCAGGAGGTAGCACCCTTTGGCAACATTAGGGCATAGTTGTTCATCATGAACTTCCCAGGTTAGAAACTCATGAATATGTATCCCTAAAAATTTTGTTACAATAGAACCCTTAATAGATGATCCATTTATCCTTAAAAGAGCTGAGGACATAATTTTGCTTTGGTGGGGATGAAATTGAATGAATGTTGTTTCCTCATTGTTAATAAAAACCAAATTATCTTCACACCATTTACTCATAGAGTCAATGTTTCTCTGCACTATGGCATGGTTAAAGTTCTTGGAGGTGGTCAGGTGAGTTGTATCATCTCCATGCATATACATTGGCCCATTGACTAAATAATTAGGGAGGTTGTTCATATATAGAAGGGAAAGTAGGGGATTCAGTATAGATCCTCGGGGAACGCCTCTCTCGATCATCAAGGGATTTGAGTTTGTGAATGGTTTCGATTCAGCTGAGTACAATTTAATTACTTGTGGTCCTTTTGTTAAAAAATATTTTAACCATTGGTTTACTATCCCAGGTATTCCATTTTTTTCAGGTTTCCTCAGTAATACTACATGATCAATGCCTTTTTAAAGCCAAAGAGCAAAAGTCAAAGAGTTTTAGAGTCAAAAGCCTTTTTAAAGTCATAGAAAACATAATTGCATTATTCTGTTTATCAGTCTGTATATTTATCCCTTTGAATGGTGTCCATAGCATGGAGTGCCATTTTTAATAATATGTATAAAACTTTTGGCAGTGGATCACAGTGACTACATAGGTTTGATATCACAAACAACGCATATCATCAGCTAGAGATTATACATCACAACTTCAATGGCTTGAGAGTGTAATATATTCATCTAAGACTTGAAGTGGTAATTTTTGTCCTTTTTTCACATTAATTTTCAACTGTTAAATACTTTTCTAGATATGTGACGGTGCAGCATATATCATTGTGTTATTTTGCTGGTAGAAAATTACCTCCAATCTGTTAAAACTAATGACCTCCCACAAGCTAATTAAGAAGCTGATAACATTTCGATTGGTCAAGATCTCTGTCATTGCTTAATCTTTTTTTCATCACTGCCATTTGGTGGCGATGAGGTAATGCCCTAGCATGCCAATCTAGAGGTCGCAGGTTTGAGTCCCACCTGGGTGGGTTTTTCCTCCACCGAGGGCATGGATGTTTTTGATTGTCTTTATTGCAATGTATAAGGGTTAGGTGGAAGAAAAGGACTATGAAGTCTCCTCAATCTCACCCCGATAAAGTCGTTAAATTAATAAATCTGATGGAAAACCTAGATACTCTTTTAATGTCACCTGCTGACTGGTAATGAGCATAGATCAGTCATTTCAATAAATCTTTATTTCCATCTTGTGGCCAAATTTTTTCAAAGTGGAAATGTTTGACAGTGTTTTTTTTTCTTAACTTCATGATAGCCTTCGTCGTTTATTGCCTTCCGGTGACATTATCCAGTGAGTATTTTGTGGGGAAGGAAGTCACACGACAGCAGTTCAATTTCATCTCCGTACTTCACTCACTCAAAGCCTCTTTGGACCAAGGACAAACATGGCATCCCAGCCACACTTTTTCTGAACCAATTTGGGACCATCTGGGCATTCTATCAAGAAGCCCACTCATACTGACAATACATCTGGCATTAAATACCTTTTCCAGCTGCCAATCTCTTCTGACAAATTTATTTAGAAAGCACAGTTTCCATGAGGTCTATAGAATTTTAATTTGAATCTGTGTGCAAGTCATGATTGTACTGTGGACCAACTGAAATGCTGCCCCATAGAAAAAAAAGATCCAACAATCGTGTTCATTCACCCATAAATAATGAACAATTAGCCTGAGATGAGTGCTGAATAAAGTATGTATGTACGCTAACCCATAAAATAAAGGTGCACTTTTATTTTATGATTTCCACATTTATGCAGACTCTGATGCTCATAGATCACTCATAATATTGAATGACCAATGTGGGTGCCATGTGTGAAACCTCACTATTACTGATTTATTTTTCATGTAAAGTGTATAGAGGACAGTGAAAACTGTACATTACATCTCATTATATGCTGTATTCAATATAAGTATGAAGGAATCCACTGTACCTCACATGCCTTCACCTGTCCCTCTTCCCACTAACTTAAGTTTCTTGTGTCACTCAATGTGACCAGTTTGAAAATTAAAGCAATATTGTTGACGAGGCCCACATTTTTTGTGTTTAGCGTAGATATGCATGGGACGTACCATATTGGTGCTAGGTTGATGTGAAATATGTTTTATTATAATGTGGCCGACCTTTTCTTTTGCAGTCAGGTGGATTGGAGTCGGGAAAGGAAGGGAGTCGATGATAAGTGTTTATTGAAGAATCTGCTAACTGATAACATATGGGCTGCACACATTGAACGATGGGGCCGGCCACCTCTTTACTCTTTTCACTGGATATTTGTTTAAAGTTTCCTTGTCCAGCTACTGGGGTGCAGGATGCCTCAGGCCAGCAGGAATATCCACCCTTCACATTCTCCACGCTGGAGTCTTTGTTTATCTTTCAAATAGACTACTCCATGGTGCTTGCAGGTGTTCAACCTTGAAGAAGTGGCATCATGTGCACCTGAGCTGAAATAAGTTGCTCTTTGCGGCACAATATATATATATATATATCTTTTAGCCGGCAGCATAGCCAGTACTTAATGCCTTGAGTTGGCTGTTTCAAAAGGGCATAGAAGCATCTAAAAGTCACTCGTATGAAATATTTTTTCAAAAATACCTTGGCCACGTAATTGTGAATAACATTCCAATGATAGGACATGCAAGCAACTCAAACGATAGGATGGGCAGGGACAAGTCAAGTGATGCAGCTCATTGAGGGGAAGCCCTGATGGTTGCAGAATTAATCTTCAGTTGTCCTGTTGTATTTTTTTAGATGACCTCTGTATCGTACACAAATGGCTGCCCTCGACATGCACCCAAGGCTGTTTGTTCAGTTTACACCTCAAAGACTCCTCGGAGGTCTCTCTGTGCCGTGTATTGCCATTGTGCCCTAATGTTAGTTCGATGAATGTAATATAGTATCACAGGCTTATTGTCAAATGAGCCTTAATCGTTGATCTGTGTTATAAAAGGTCCAACTGCTTAAAAAGAGTGGTGCTATCTTGGAGCTCCACACACATTTTTGTCCTTGTAAATAAATGTCATTTGCACTTTTTTTTTCAAACTGTGTGCATGAGGCAGGTGGACATTTTGCTATGGATGTGGTTTGTGTGCATGTGTGTGTGAGTGTGCCACGGCACCCCTCTCCCAAAGTTCCAGCCCTTCAGACTGAAGAAGGCAGTTTGAAGTGCTTTGGGAGGGGAGGAACTTGAGTGCAGTCACATGAATGGGAGAGGATAATTGTCGGCGTCGTCATCTACAAGGAATCTGTTTACTCCCAAGTGTTTCATCAGTTCATTGCCCTTATTGCCTATGTGTGATGATTCTCACAATGGTCTAATCATCAAATGAAAAATACCCGCGAGTCATAGGGTGGGGTGACCTCGTAATGCTATTGACCCTGCTTTAAAGTATTTGTTTTTTTTTGTGTCCTATTCAGTGTGTCACGTTATTACCTTTCATGTTCCGTAGTAATCAAGTTACACAATATTGCATTGGGGAGTATTTACAAATTTGGTTTGAAAGAAACTTTTAAACTTCTTTAGAACCTATGTATATTTTTGGGACTGCATTGAAGAGACTGCCAAGGCCTTGTGGTCTTGCCTGCCAAATGAATTGGGAGGTTGACAACAAGCAACGTGCCTTCATGTAAGGAAACGAGGAGTGGGAGCCTTGACCTTGAGAATAGTTTGTCATTTTGTTATCCATTAACACTGAAATTATGGTTTAAAAAGTTAGTGTATTACTTTCATATTAAATAATTTATCATGGCCATATTTATGGGAGTCTTGCAGGAAAAACTTCGGAGCATTTGATGAGAGCTTGACGAATTGATGTGTGGACACTCGAGGTGATGCGATCTGGACCCCTCTTCCTTTATAGTTTGAAAGAGAAATTAAAACACTATGGTGTAGCCCTATGAATTGGTATGTAAATGATTAAAAGTGGGTGATTGTGATTATGCGGAGTGTATTGTTTCTTTGCCCTATATTAGGGATTTAATGCCATTCTGGTGCCAAGGTTTTTTGTGTCTGAAAAACTGTAAATGAATCAGGATTTAGTTAATCAGGCTGTCCAGTGTCTGTATATATGTTAGCGTACCTTTTGGCTAGCAAGACGCACATCCAGCCTCTCCTACCTACTTATGTAAATGGTCTTGCCAATAAACCACTGCCTTTAAAATCTCTCCTCCATCTACTGCACTTCCAGGCAAGAGCTTACCTGCCACGAAGCTTCTGTTTAATGCATTCGGTCAAATCACAGAAGTCTGACCCATTTTAATTAGAGTGAATCATTCTGCTGTGTAACTGTTTCTTTAAAATGCTGGTTTGTGCATATAAAAGAATTCACACAATCATTCAGACCACACTTGTCACATTCATTACCACGGAGATCTTTAGCAGACATTGCATATTCCAAATGCTGTGTCTGTTGAATGTAAAATAAATGCTGAAACATTTTCGATATTTTGTATGTATTTTATATTTATCTTGCAGTTCATTGAACTCTTTATGCAACTGTGATTGCCTGTGTAAAAAATTCATAAGAGTGAGTAATCGCCTTGATGATAGCTTTTTCTTTCGAGTGAAGTTGATTGCTGTATAGTGGGGATACTTACTTGCAATAGGTCCTTTGGAGTTTTACTTTGGGCTCTTATTCAAAACAGTCAGATTCAGAGGATAACTCAGATGGAAAAATTAATACTTTTGGCTTGACTAATCTGTCTTAAGTTTGAATCTGAAATTGCCTCGTGTAAAACATTGAATTTGATGGCTCGAAGATAACACACTCTTGAAGGTAATCCTGCCATAGTAGTAATTGAGTTAAAGTGAATTCAATTGGGTGTAAATGATCATTGTTGCAGTTGAACATCTATGCTGTGAAGTGGTACGTATATCTTTGATTAGGCTCTCATTATATAAGTAAAAGTTTATGCTTAAAAAATTTCTCAGTTTGTCAGTGTGTGGAGGTTTAACTCTTTGTTTTGTTTTATTTAACTCGATGGCAGTGATTGAGTTTAGGTTAAACATAAAATGATCATTTATGCAGTAAAATCTCTATAGCAAAATGGCAGAGGCCTCAAATTAGGATTTTTGTTTAACTGAGGTTCACATCTTAGATTCACCGACAGCTATATACAAGTATAACATCATAAATAATCACAAATGGAGGTTATACTTTTTCTTATTTGTTGTGCTTTTCTTTACTCTAGAAAACTTGTTCTACATACTTAGCTAAACTCTTATTCAACAGAGGGATTGACAGCCCAAATTCTGTATTAATTTGCTTCAGTATTTGTAAACATGGTCACCAAATAAAATTGTTCAATTGCCAATTAATTATTATTAACTACCACATTATTATTAGGTTTAGTGTGATTTTTTTGTTGGAACAAGAATGTAATGAAATAAACAGAGGAGTAAGCCGTCTCTTTTAACCTAATTACCACACCGTAATACAAGTTAACTCACGTTTTTCCTTCCTTGGTGAAGCTTGCCTTTCATACACAGAATCACCAGCCAAGCAAATGTTAAGACCCTGAGTGTAGGCATTTTGTTGAAAGGAATTTTTGGAATGGGACAATTGCATGGCATTTGTTAACATGTGTGGTTGCCATATGTTGAGTGCCTACTTATATTGTGTATCTATTATCCTGAGACAGGTTGTGACCCTTGTAAATTTTTGAATAAATGGATTGTGTGAAGGAAATCCTATTGCATCCTTTATATTTTATTCAATTGGCAAATCCCTCGTAATTCCATGAAGATGGCACAACCAAGGATTGATTGCAACAGAAGATTGTGACTTGTGCTCAGGCTGGTATGAGGCTTGCATTGAATCATATCCTTTACGTCACAGTCAGTACCCGTGTCTTAAAATCAAAAGGCAGATAGCAAGATCTACATTAACGTGCATGTTGAGGTTTCACAGTGTTTTTTTGCTATTTACAATTCTGCGAGGAGGAGGAGTGCTCTTATTTTATGTGGTCTGTTCCAACAGTATAGTATGGATTCATTCATACCATTCCTGTCTTTGACGGCCTTGTACATTTTCTCTAAGGAAGAAATTTCTCTACGGAAAGAGAATTAGGAATATATCATAATTAATAAACTAATTATTTTGATTATTTATGTTTTTGACAAATTGAATTTGCATACCTGGTTTGTTCATTCCTCAAAGGATGAAAAATTGAAGATGATTCATGTTGATAAGCAATATACCAATGATTTTCTTTGAATAAACCTTGTGCGTAATTTTTTTTGGCACTGAATGCATAATCATATTTTACGTCAATTTAAATGAGAAAAATTATTAACTTAATGAGTGTTTTGCATAACAAGAAAAATTCTCTGAGAGTTATCCTCCTGAACCTATTATAATTGTGCCATTTAATATTAGCTGCTTATCTTGCTTTGATATGTAGTTGTGCCATAAAATACCATGAATTGGCGTGGACCATTGGACTCTGTAGCTTTTAATATGTGTGCTGTCTTCAAGGACCAGTCGGAGCCATTAAATGTGCACCTATTTTTGGTCTTGCCTAGTTTAAGTTCCAGACCGCAAGGTTTATGAACTTAAAAGAAACTGCGGGAGATGCCGCAACAGTAACTTTTAACAAAGTCATCCGCTAACATGCATTTCAATGCATCAATTTCAGAGTGTAAAAATCATTCGTCTTAACAGGGATTTGAACCCAGATCCCTTGATGTCTGGCTGAGTGCTTTTAACCCGTTAAACTATCGAGGCGTCCTCTTGAAATGCATATAAGTGGATGCCTCCGTTAAAAGTTACTGTTGTGGCATCTCCCGCAGTTTCTTGTAATTTGTCAAAGGTAAACAGCCTACGAGTTTGAAATTGGCTTTAACCTCGCGGACTGTGGTGCATTGCACATGACTACGAATGCCTGTGACGTATGTATGGTATTTCGTCACAACATCTGGTCCCTTTTAAAGCCCCCAAAATTTCAGCATTCAAGAGGACGCCGATAAGGGTATATGCATCGTTTATCATGTTTACTTCCATGTTTTTGTGCTGATGTATCTTAAATATTGATGGTGATAGGCAGCATTCTTGCTTGAATCCATGTCACTTTGATACCTGAGGTGACACCATTGTTTCATATTATTTTATGTTGTTCTGACTGTTCTGGCACTAGTAATAGTGTCTCTGATAATTGAAGCACTGACTGAGCAGGCTTAGAGACTTTTGTGTCTTCCTCTGACCGTTTGATTCTGCTGCACTGAATGGTTGAGGCCTTAACTTTGTAGAAATCCATGTTTAACTGAAGAAATTAAATATTATCTTTGCTTTCTACAGAAAAATTTCTGTAGAAAGCAAAGATAATATTTAATTTCTTAAGTTTGATTCGGCCGTTTCCTTTTCTGTATAAAAATAATTATATTTTATTCTCTAGTGACCATACATATTATGTAGGTATAGGAGTCATCAAATACAAAAATACAAAATGCAGGTAAATTTTTACACTATGAAAATGTTTAAAAAAGAGTATACACGTTAAAGTAGTTATTATTCGAGGAGGTGACCGTCAGCTGAGTTTGTTTGCACCATTGGGAATGGATAGGAAAGGTGGAGAGAAACCTGGCATCGTCTTAGCCTATTCTGTTATCGAAAGGGGCCAAGAGGTGCACAGTTTAATGTCTCATTCAACAGAAGGCATACTCAGTGCTCTCCAAAAAGCAACTTAAGTTAGGGATTAGGATGCTTGTAAAAATATTGGATGTCTTCACGATTCGAACCTGGGCCTTTTTTGTGGGAATCCAGAACAATGATTATTTCTAGTGGAATAAGAGTGAATAGCACTATTTGTGTGAAAGAGATGGATAATATACTATCATTTATGAAGACAGACATGGCAAATATATCCATATATATACCTGGAATCTCTCTAAAAATATCTATTTTTGTATCAGTCAGTCATACACCAGCTTCAAACCATGCTTGCTGAGCATAAATACTTTGAAACGGCATTGACCTGTAAAGCCATTTAGCATCTCATTAATGAAACTTGTGGTACCCATCTTAAGTATGGCAATGTTAGTAGTGGTTAATTGGGAATGCAATATTTTAGAAATGGGAGCAAGAGAATGGAAACATTGGCAATGAAAAACAAATGTTATTCCTTAGATGAATCCATTGTATGATAATATGATGCCACTTCATATATTTTCATTGCTTGGTGTGAAACCTGCCAAAGATGCAAGATAAGACTGTGCAGCAGAGGTATTATTCACTTACCTCATTCTCTTAGCCCATACCCTTGATGGTTCCATTGCTTCAAAGAAAACGAAATGATGTTAAAGAAGGTGCATTTGTGTGTGGCATTCTGGATTTCACAACAGTGGCACCTTTCATTCTTCAAATGAGGAAAAAAGCAAGATGGGAAGGCTGAAAGAAGTTTAGAATATCAGTATCATAACATGGACAGCAAGTAAGAATAGTTTATGCTGTAAAACTATGGAAATAAAATGAATAGAAGTGGAGATATATACTGGTATGTACCTTTTTCATAATAAGTGACCAAGGGAGGAAGGTCTATTTTGGGGATCGTCATGTAAATAACCAAGAATGTAAACATGAAATGTTATATTTTTGGCAAGGCTCAATGGTAGAAAGCTTAAAAGAGGCTGAATGCATTATTTATCATTTTATAAAGTTTATGACAGTTATTCATAAAAAGCAATTTTGCAATTTTAATTTTCTGTGATTAGAAACGTGAGGTCTCACAGACTTGACTGCTTGATTATCCATATTTACTAAAAGGTCCGATAACTTCAGAAAAGTTAAAGTGGGTTTGCTTCTGCTAGTTAACATTGGAAGTTGCATTAAGTTCAAGATTGTTGTAAATGTGATTCATGATGTTTTTACATTTTTATTATTGGAGCTGTGTCAGACAAAACATTGCTGTTTAGTGGTTATTAAAAAGTCAGTAAAGGTCAAATGATGATCCCTGAAGAATGCCGTGAATTGCCATGCCATAAAATGTTTTCCTATTGGTCTCTGTACACCAAGTTTGATCGACATGAACACCTTGTGAAGGGATCATTTACGTTAGTATGTACTTATTGCAAATAGATTTGAGCTTTAATGTTTTATTCTTTTGTTTCACTTCCATAAACAAATGCCGGCAGTGGCGTAACACCCTCATCCACAAGGGTCTTGGGTTCGATTCTCGCCTAGGTAGGTTTTCCTTCACTTAGGACTTTGCAATTGTCAAAACTGTATATATGTGTTTAGGGGTTATGTGGAAGAAAAAACTATACAGGCATAGTCTCAATTTTGCCCCAATAAAAAGTCGTTAAATAAAAAAACTGTTAAACTTCAAATTGTCACTTGGTGCTCGGGCTCAGCATATGCATACATTCTGATGCTGCATCTTCTTGTGGTGCAAATTAATATTTTTATTTGCAAAATTCTATTTGAGGTACATAATCACTAACTCGTGGAACGTGGGGAGAAAGCAATTGAATTCTGCAGGAGACAGGGGTTAGACATCACCAACACATGATTTAGACACCACAAAAGGCGTAGGTATACATGAAAAATGCCAGGTGACTCATAAAGGTATCAGTTAGATTATATTATGGTTAGGCACATGTTTAGGAACAGTGTGATAAATTCGCACAGTTTCCCAAGTGCGGATGCGGACTCTGACCACAATTTAGTTGTTATGAAATGTAACGTCCGTTTCAAGAAGATAAGGCAAGGGTGGTGGGTTAGGAAATGAATGTAGAAGCATTAAATAGATTAACGAGGAAGGAGTATCAGCAGGCTGTAGAGGAAATGATGGATGACGGTAAAGAGCTGAGTACCATCGAAGAAAAATGGGAATGTATCAAGACAGTGATTTCAAAAGCCGCAAAAGACACTATAGGAACCGTTAATGGGAAAAGAATAAGGAAACCATGGGTAACGGATGAGATGATTGCAAAGATGGAGGAGAGAAGAAGGTAAACACAGAGTTAGGCAAAATGAAGTACAAAGAGAAACAATAAATTGAGAAGGGCCACAAAGCGAAAGAAGAATGGGTAAAATCGGTTAGGTTTGCTGATGACCAAGCATTAGTTGCTCAGTCAACCAAGGAGTTGCAAGCATTGCTGAGTGAATTGGAGGTTCAGTGTTTAGCGGCAGGTGGTAATTAAGCGTACGCTGTTTAATGACAACAGTAGTTTATTGTAATTGGAGGTACAACGTGGCGCCGCAGGCACTCTGGCAATCGAACCGTACTCTAGCGCGTACGTAGAAGAGACTGCCCAGGCTGCCAGCTCCGGCGATCACTCCACCCCCATTGAGACCTCTGGTGGGTGGTTACGTAACTACGCCGACAAGTGAGGCAGCCGTCGCGCGCTCCTGTCTGCCGCCACATCACCCCCCTGGCAGTCATTTACCCTAAGGGTAAATGAAAAGACGTTAAAAACATAGTCGGAAAAAAATAATGTGAAGGAATGACAATATTAACTAAAGTATGAAGTCATGGCGATCATCTAGGCATTGAAATCCTTGAGGTGGTGGGGAAACCGAACTCTTCGTCCAGCTCTCGTGGTGTACTCTGGGGAAATGGGAACAGGAATCTGCTGCTGCTGTTCTGCTGCTCCAGTTCCTTCCGGGCAATGATGTGCCGCAGTTTGTGGTTCATCACTGGTGGGCATATATGCTGGTTTCAACCGGTTCAGAGAAATCACGACGTTCCTCCCCTTATGTTGACCACGAAATCTTTCGGCAGCCGGCTGACTACCGCAAATGGACCCTCATAAGGAGGCTGAAGTGAGCCCCGGACCGCGTCATTCCGCACGAACACATGAGATGTCGTCCGTAGGTCTTTGAAGACAAAAACGGGATGGTCCCCATGGCGGGAACCTGGCTGGGGCGTGATTCGTCTCATGTGGTCCCGGAGCTGTGAGGTGAAACTCAAGGGGTCGTGTGGTGGTGCCTGGGATGCTGGGGCGAGGAAATCTCCGGGCAGGCGTAGAGTCTGACCGTAAAGCACCACTGTAGGGGTAGCTTGGATGTCCTCTTTCCATGCGGAACGGATGCCCAGCAGAACAGCGGGGAGGCTGTCTGTCCACCACTCCGTCGCATGGCACATGATCGAAGCTTTCAGCTGGCGATGAAAACGTTCGACCAGGCCATTCGCCGCGGCATTGTACGCGGCGGTTCGTAGGTGAGCCACTCCCAGGAACTTCGTCAGCTCCTTGAAAAGATGCGACTCGAACTGTCTGCCCTGATCCGTCGTTATCCTGAGGGGCGTGCCGAACCGCGCTATCCATCCTAGGAGTGCCCTAGCGGTGGATTCCGCGGTTATATCCTGCAAAGGATAAGCTTCAGGCCAACGGGAAAAACGGTCCACGCATGTTAAGCAATATCGGTACCCGCGGGATGGCGGTAACGGTCCCACTAAATCGATGTGTACATGCTCGAACCTGGCGTTTGGCGGGGTGAACGTGCCGACCGGCGTTGGCACATGGCGAGTCACTTTCGTCGCTTGGCACGGGATGCACTCGCGAGCCCATGTTCGACAGTCTTTATTGATGGAGGGCCACACGAATCGCTCGGCGACGAGTTTTGCCGATGCCTTAACGCCAGGATGAGAGAGGTTGTGCACTGAATTAAAGGCTTCCCTTCGGAAATTATGTGGAAGGAAAGGGCGGGCTCTTTGGGTGGAAACGTCACAAAAAATTTCCACCTGCGCACCAGGTAGCATGATCTTCATAGAGAGGACGAGTTTTCCGTCAGGAGAGTTTGCAGTTCGTCGTCCTTCTCTTGGGCTATGCCTAAGGCCTTGTAGTCGATTGCGGGCGACACTGCCTCGACTCGGGATAGGGCATCCGCGACAACGTTGTCCTTCCCGGAAATGTGGCGGATATCTGTAGAATACTGCCCTATCATGTCGAGATAGCGGAACTGCCGTGGGGAGCACTTATCCGCCTTCTGTCGAAACGCGAAAGTAAGGGGTTTCTGATCAGTGAATATAATGAAATGTCTCCCTTCGATCATGTGCCTGAAATGGAGCACTGCTCTATAGACAGCCAGTAGTTCTCTGTCGTAAGCACTGTATTTTACTTCCGCGGGGCTAAGCTTTTTCGTGAAAAAGGCGAGGGGCCGCCAACCCTTGCGTGTTAACTGTTGGAGGGCTGCCCCCAAACTGCTGTCGGGCGCGTCTGAAAATAACGCAAGGGGTAGCTCGGGGTTCGGGTGGGCGAGTAGGGTAGCCTGCGAAATCGCTTGCTTACAAGAAGCGAAACACTCTCTTAGGCTTTCCGACCACACCAGGACGTCACTGCCCTTTACCTTCCCCCGCAGAAAATTATGGAGTGGTGCTTGCAGTGAGGCTGCATTGGGAATAAACCTTCTGTAAAAATTAAGCATCCCCAAGAATTGGCGTAACTTTTTTACGGTTCCGGGCAAGGGGAAATTACAAATAGCTTCCACTTTGTCTGCGAGAGGCTGAGTACCCTCGGCGGAAACACTATAGCCTAAAAAGGTAACTTTTGCGACACCGAAAATACACTTGGCGGAGTTTATGAGAACGCCGCTATCACTGAGCCTCGTAAAAATTTCATTGAGGTGCCTGTTATGCTCTTCCTCGTCGGCTGAGGCAACCAAAATGTCGTCGAGGTAAACATAACAGAAGTCTAACCCGCGTAACACATTGTCCATTAATCGTTGGAATTGCGCAGCATTGCGCAAACCGAAGGACATGTAGGGAAACTCGAAAAGCCCGAAGGGGGTCGTAATAGCAGGTTTTGGAACATCCTCCGGCGCAACCGGAATTTGGTTGTAAGCCCTTACCAAGTCAATTTTGGAGAAAACTGTTTTCCCGTGGAGCCCGGCGGCGAAGTCTTCGATATGGGGGACTGGATAGCGGTCGGGAATTGTCCGCGCGTTTAGCGCGCGATAATCCCCGCACGGCCGCCACTCGTCACCTTTTTTGGGAACCAGATGCAACGCGGAGGACCAGCAACTGTCAGAACGCCGCGCAGTACCCATCTGCACCATGAGCTCAAACTCCTTCCGTGCGGCGGCGAGCTTGTCTGGTGCCATCCTCCGTGGTCTGCATGAAACCGGTGGGCCAGGTGTGGTGCGGATGTAATGCACCGTGGAGTGTTTTAGCTGCTTAGGGGTCCCCGCCGGTCGGGTGATGCTGGGAAAACGGGAGAGCAGGGCGTGGAACGGCGTGGTGCCGGCGATGGACTTCACATGCTCAACCTCTCCCTTAGCTAAGTGCCCTCCGACGGAAAGGGACGTGAGACCGTCGATGAGGCGGTAGTTGCGCATGTCCACCAACAGGCCGAAATGCTTAAGAAAATCGGCGCCTATTATAGGTTTGCCCACGTCAGCGACCACAAACCGCCAGGAAAAATCTCGCCGTAAGCGAAAATTTAAACGCAGCACCACCCATCCGTAGGTGGGGATGACGGAGTCGTTTGCGGCGTACAGGTCATAGTCCGCACGCACGCGGGGGCCCTTCAACAGCGCACGGGGGAAAACACAAAGCTCCGCGCCGGTGTCCACCAAAAACTGCGTCTTGGTGGCGTCGTTCGTGACGTAAAGGCGGCTGGAAGAAGGGCAATGGTCGGCGGCCGCGTCTACCGACCTCCCTGGATGTTTCCCGTAGATGAAGTGGAAACGTTGGAGGAGGTGGAGGATGGAAGGGTAGAGGCGGTGCACGGAGGAATACACTTTTTGGCCTTGTCGCCGAAACGCCAATGGTACCAACACATAACGGAGGCGTCAGCGTGGTTGTTGGAACGCGCGCGGTTACGCGAGCGGCTGCGGGACCTTGGCCGGTTGTAGCGTGGTCCCCCTGTGGTCAATGCGGCAACCTGGCGAGAAAGCTCCTCGACGCGTTGCAGGAGTTGCTGGTGTGACGCCTCAAATCTGCTGGTGATCGACGCACTAGCCACTTGTGCACGTGGCGTGATCTCACTCAGTTTGTCTGCCATACGTGCCAGTTCCTTCAATTTGGCGGAGTCTTGACACGTTAAGATGGCATTCATATCCGATGGCAACCGATTTTGCCAGAGAGTTTTGAGGAAATCTTCCGAGACGCTCTCACCGGCCAGCGTCTTAAGATGGCGGAGGAATGCCGACGGCTTCCGGTCGCCGATTTCCTCGTGCTCAAGGAGTTGGCGAATACGCTGCTCCCTGGATGTGGTGAGGCGGCTAATTAACTCGGTCTTTATGGCGATATATTTACCCGTGGCGGGAGGATTCGTAATCATATCCTCGATCTCGATTGCGTATCGGTCCTCAAGTTGATTGACCACGTAACCGAACTGAGTGTCGTCACATGTTATGCCGGACAGCCTGAATTGAATTTCCGCCCGCGAAAACCATAATTCCGGTCGCTCGGCCCAAAACTTCGGCAACCTAACGGCAATGCGGTCGACGCTTAATGGCGGAGCGTCCTCGTGGCCTGGAGACGCTATGACCACGTGCGCGCTAACTTTGAGGAGAAAAAGAAAACGTGAAAAGAAGTTCGCGTTCGGGGTCACCACTTTAGCGGCAGGTGGTAATTAAGCGTACGCTGTTTAATGACAACAGTAGTTTATTGTAATTGGAGGTACAACGTGGCGCCGCAGGCACTCTGGCAATCGAACCGTACCCTAGCGCGTACGTAGAAGAGACTGCTCAGGCTGCCAGCTCCGGCGATCACTCCACCCCCATTGAGACCTCTGGTGGGTGGTTACGTAACTACGCCGACAATTGAGGCAGCCGTCGCGCGCTCCTGTCTGCCGCCACAAGTGCATTAGATATGGGATGAGAATCAATATTAATAAAACAAAGGTTATGCGATTTTCCAGAAAGAAAAAGGCTAAGCTAAAAATTAAACTAGGAGGGGAAAAAATAGAGCCGGTAGAACAGTTTACATATCTCGGAAGTGTTTTGGACCAATACGGTCAAAGTAGTAGGGACGTAAGGAGAAGAATTGCTCTAGGCAAGGAGGCTTTCTCAAGGAGGAGGGAGTTGATGACGGGGACGTTGAGTAGGGAGGTTAAGACAAGACTGGTAAAAACTCTGATATGGAGCGTAGCTATATACGGCGCGGAAACGTGGTCACTGAAGCAGGAGGATAGGCATAGATTGGAGGCTTTTGAAATGTGGGTGTGGAGAAGAATGGAGAAGGTGAAATGGACCGAAAGGAAAACAAATGAGGAAGTACTAGAGATGGTGGGTGAGGAGAGGGGTTTGTTGAGAGAAATCCTATGGAGGCGGGAAAAATAGATGAAAGGCTATTGAGCGGCAGTGGAGTGTTGAAGAAGGTAGTAGAGGGGAGAATGTTGGGCAAGCGAGGAAAGGGCAGGAACAGGATAGGGATGTTGGATGGGATGAAGGGAGGAAAGAAGTACGTAGAGATGAAGAGGGACCTGATGTAGATTTGGTTGCTAAATTGGGTTTTTGTTTGGCGTTACAAAATATGTATTTGATAGTTGTGTCCATCCAAAAACCTACCTTAACCGGTAGATTACCTAAAAAAATTATATATATGTATATTTATGTATAATCTGATTCTGATGAACATCAATCACTAACTTTGGCAGTTGTACCATAAATATATGTACTTCATTCCTATCTTCTTCCATGGTGTCCTTGAGCAAATTCAATACTAAAAGTAATTCAATGGGTACCACATTTGAATTCACCCATTTTTTGGTGCCAATGTATATGGGTCGTTCAATAAATCCGTAACGAAAAATAGAAAAACACTATTTTTGTAGTTTTACTTTATTTTTCAACATTTTCTCCTTTATGCTGAATATACTTTTCCCAGCATTTCCTCAACTTTTTTAAGCTGTCCAAAAAGTGTCACTATAGGTCCTCAAAAAAAGTCATCTGTGTTTGCGATGACATTGTTTTACATGGATTATTTTCTGCTGAGACATTTTTACAAGTATGGAATTAAAAACATTGCTGGGGCTAAATATGGATATTGTAATAATTTTAACTTAAATTCTGTAATTTTCACCTTCAAAACTGCGCAAAGGTGTGCACCAGAGCATTATCTTGTGGACCCTTGGAAAATATTGTCTCCACAAGATATTATTTTCCACGGAAGAGTAAATGTGGTACTCATCTTTCCGCGATTTTTTTCACACCCTATTGATGTGCAAAACTGGAAACACTACTTTGGGATATGCATGCCTGTGGCCACAACAATTGCGTTAACTCTGATTTGTTGATCAACCAAAGCCATATCATGGATTTTGTCACTCATATAAGAGGGAAGTCACTTCCACTAGATCTCCAAAATAATGTTAATCATTTGTGGATGTACTACGGCCATGTTTATACTGATTACCCCAATTGTAAACAGATACAAGCACAGGAGCAGATGTGCCATGAAATCCATCCATCTCTGCTTTGATCTCCTTTGGTGTCATGCCTTTTGATGTACGTGTTTAACCACCACACAAAACTCCATATTTTTAATTTTTCTAAATAAGCTAAAGTTTGTTGCTTAAATGGACAATGAAAATGAAACCTCGTGATGGATATAGCCAAATCTTCAACAGAACTCTAGTGAGAGACTAAGCTTACTAAAAGAAAGCTTTTGCTGATATTAAGACTACCATCTCTTGGATTTTCTGAGGAATTATTGAATGAGCCACATTTTGTAACTTGACGGAGTAATTCATCATCATGGCGTATCTGTCCCAGGGGTGATGGCATTTCTTTCACTATGCTTCTTACCTTGAGAAAATTATGCTCTTTCTCACTCTCTCTCTCCATCAGTGTTCCAAATTTCTTCTTCCTCTCTTCCCATTAATCTTCCCTCCTTAAGATGTGCCCTATCCTCTCCTTGGGTTCCTCATTCTCTTCAGTATTTTGCCCTGTACATCCTTTATTGCCTCCTCATTCATTAACCTGTTTACTCAACTTCCATCTCTTGCCACGCGCTCATAGTGAGGCTTGCAATATTCTTTTCTCCTTCCTTCCTCAGATCCATTCAAAACAATACTTTGCAAACCTTTGCTTTAATTTTCTACTAACATTCATAGTTGTCAACAGGTCACTTATCTTTTCAAATTCTGTCTTTCCCTGATCGATTCCACTTCTGATCTCCTGACATATGACACCCATTCCACATGATGGTACTTTCTGGGTGCATATTTAAATGATCTCATTTGCTTAAATATTTTCCCATCTTTACTCAGTTTTCACTGGAATAGAGTAGTTATGGTATGCAGAATAGTTACTATAAGTAAAAGAAAATTGTCATGGAATTATTTTTATTGATTTCTTAAGTAACAATCTTTACATTTTGTCATATTAAGTAAATATATCTATCATTTTGATCACCCAGTACCAACAATTTACCTTGATATATGTTGTTATCATATCTAAAGTTCTTCTACTCTTAATGAAAGTGAATTTATCATAAAGGAACCATCAGACAAACTTGGTCATACCTACGATTCTTGTTGCTAATTAAAATTATGAATATGCTAATTTAACAAATGACTCAGTACAAGTGTAATTTGGTGGAAATCCTTCATGATGAAAAGACACTTTGGTTTTCCACATAGAATTTTTTATTATGACCTATGTTTTGCTGCAGCGTAAGCACCTGAAGATGATACACTGTAACGAAACCTAGCTTGCAATAAAAAAAATTTCAATGTGGAAAAGCAAAGTGTCTTCTTTCATCAATATGCTAATTTCGTTGAGGAATGTTTCATCCTTGAGACATCATGTAATTTGTACACATTGTGGCATTGGGAAGAATTTTTCCAACTTTAAGAGCCCACCTGAATAGTTCCATTTAAGTGGCTTTGACTACAATCCTTGTTTTCAAAGATCTTAATGAGTGCGTGCAGGAGTGATGATCGTTAACCCAAGAGTCCAGGAACACTTAGCCCTCCTCCCTGCTTTGGTGGAGGTTTCCCCTGACTTGGCTGCCTCTGGCTTGGCTGCCCCGGAGTCCCAAGGAGCCCCTGCAGGGGGGGTGAGATGGGCTGCAGGACTGATGGTGGGGCAAAGGCTGCAGTGCACTCTGGACTGAGAAGTCTGCTTGAGAGCCCACTCCACAGTCCCATTTCACAGAATTTGAACTGGGAACCCAGTTTGGGTGTGCTTGTGATGGACAAGTAGTTGCTTTGGTCATCAGAAAATGGTAACCATTCTGACTTCTTTCCATCAATTTCAATCGAAGGGCTCCTGTATTGATAAAAGAGAATGTATCATATGTACAAGGCTTCTATAAAAAGTATCGGTGACAATTTTTTTCTGATGTGTGCATGAAGTACTGAATTCAGACCGTTGGTTAAGTGTGTGTGCATAATTGCAGTTTGTATATTGGCATTGATAAGACAGCGACAGTGCACACCATTATATTACTGAAAATATGGCGATGCGTTGAAAGATCTGCTCTAAGTCGTCCTCCTAAAGGTCTTTGGATGGACGACCAAATGAGCAGAGTCGAGAGTGTCTACTGCTTGCAAATACCTTATGCAATGGCATCACAATGATTCCCCAATCCCCTTTACAGTCCCAACTTGGCACCAGTAGACTATTATTCCTATTCCCAAAAGTGAAATCCTATTCCCACAAAGGACACCACCATGGGTCCCCAAGTGCCATCATCAAAGAAGCTTGCATGAGTATCATCAAGAGTACCCTAATCCAGAATCCACCTACCAGGGAACCTGCGATTCTTGGAAACACTGCAGGAGCAAAAGTGTGTTGACGCTCAAGGAATGTACTGTGAAGAATTTTGATGGGCATTGTAGCAATATCTGAAATGAATCTATTTTCCTAAATTTTTCCTGATACTTTTTATAGAAACCTTGTACATGGGTGGTCTATTCTTTTCCAAGATATATGGATCTGTCCATCAAAAAATATATCCTCTTGTCTGTATTCCATGTTAATTGTTGGTAAAGATTTTAGGCTTGCAAGCTTAGACCCAAAAAATATGAAGTAGATGGCGGTGGCCTAAGTCATAATATGTGTATTTGATAGTGAAATAAAAATAGAAGTGAGAAAAAATGGAAAAGGCCATGAAGGTACATGAAATTCCTGCTCAGCTATTAAGGAGTTTAGGGCAGAGTGGATGGTAGAGTTTTTGTGGGATAATTCTTAGCATCAATGAGGTCTGAATGTAGTCGGGAGATATCGCCAAATTAGTGTTAGTGCCTATTCCAAATAAAGGAACGGCAGCCACATGTGAGGACTGCATAACAATTCAGTTGATTTTGCATCCAGCCAAAGCTGCATAAAAGATCATCAACAAGAGAATAGAGAGCAGAGTAAGTGATTACTTATGGAATTACTTACTGTTAGGATTCAGAGAGGGGACAGATATTTTATAAATTTATTCAACAGCTTTTAATTGGAACAAGATTGAGATGTATAGTCCCTTCTTCCACCTAACCCGTAGATTTACATTACAGACATTTACATACACCCAAACCCTAGGTGGAGGAAAACCAACCCAGGCAGGAATCGAACCCGCAATCTCTGGATTGGCAGGCGAGGACGTTACCCCACCAGGGCCAGCAGGAAATGGGTTATGCCATATCATTAAAGAGGCCAGTGATAGATAGGAACATACACGTAGAATACAAACAGTATCGCTGAATAATCAAACTTGGTATTTTGTCACAAAAACTAGATTACACTATAGGGCGCCTATGCATCAAACCGGTAGTAGTGTGATAAAGTTTTGGTGAAAAAAACCAAGTTTGATTATTCAATGGTCATGAGTTTTTGCAAAGTTGAACCTGAAACAATCAAATTGAACAATCAGGACAATTATGTCTCTCATAGATTTTGAAAAGGCTTTTGATGAAGTGAATTAGGTGGAATATATTGTAGAAAATAAGAATGGATTAGAGAGACAGGAGGCTAGTCTGCAACCTGTACATGTCTCAGGCTGCTCAGGTGCAAGTGGGGAATGGAGAGTCTGTATGGGCAGTGTTAGGAACAGGTGTATGGCAGGGTTGCCCATTATCACTGGTGCTGTTCAATGTATTTGTGGCGGAAATGATTAAGGAGGCATGGGAAGAGCTGGAGGTGGGAGTGAAAGTCGGAGGGGAATTCGTAAAATTGGTCAGGTTTGCTAGTGACCAAGCTTTAACAAATTGAGTATTTTCAGGCATGATGCGGTGGAATTTGAATATAATGAAGAAAAGATAACAACAATTTCCCACTAGATAAGTTTAATAGTGCAACTGGGTTTCGATGTATTATGTGATCTTCAGGTAACGAAATGAATTAAAGTGCTGTCTTATACTAGTATACATACACATTTGCATTCTGGGAAGGGGGGGGTGGCTGGGTTGGGGACGTGGAAGGAAAGGAAGGATGGAGGAGAGAGGAAGGTTGGCCAGCAAACCAATAGGATGCCAAATACAAAGTTTGAAACATGTTGAAGAAAAAGTACACAAAGTCTCAGGGTGAATCACCAAACACGTATAGGCACTGGGAACAGGAAGCTTGGGGGGGAGGTGGTGGCAGTTACTGGAAAAGAGGGAGGGAAGGAGAGAAAGGTTGGCATTAGAGAATGAAATACAGTTTTGAATTTTATAAACAGTTCTCACAAACTTTCTGAAGACCACTTGAGTGATTAGCAGCCATCTTTGACCACTTGAAGGCAGCAGGGAAGAGGGGGGGGGAGGTGAGCTTAGTTGGGGCCAGGGAGAGGAGATTAAGGTCCCAAGGAGGGGCAGGGAAGGAAGTACTTAGACTTGGTACACAAATGAAAGGAGGGGGTGCTTGTGTGTCGTGTAGCAGTACAAAAGCGCTGAAGGAAGTTGATGGGAAGGAGGTGGAGATGAACTGCATGTCATTAAGGAGGGTGGGTGTTCTCCTTCACCTATTGGGAAATTCCTAATTTAGTAAGAATTATCAAGAGCTCTACGGCCTCTAGGTTAAATTATAAGGGGGGAAAACTCCACTGGCCGTAAAAAACAGTCGCAACTCTCGTCAGACCAAATTGTTGTGTTGGTATTCGCGGGAACCAACCACAACCTCTCGACCAAGAATACCCTCTGTGGTGGTTTACGGGAAATTAATCCACGCCAGGGACCACACACAGCCACACACAATTTTCGACACCACGAAATACAACATAGAGCAGTTCATCGATGACTTAAATAGCCTTTTCCCATCGATTAAATTTACATACGGACTAGAAAAAAATAACCAACTCCCATTCCTTGATCTGCTATTAACCAGAAATATTAAAATAACATATGACGTGTATCGCAAACCAACACATACCAACAACTACATACACCATGATTCGTTCACACACCACAGTCACAAACTTGGCGCCTTCCATGCTCTTGTACACAGATTAGTAAATATTCCCTTGAATAGAAACAACTATTTCAAAGAATTGAAGAACATCAAACTGATAGCTATTAAGAATGGTTTTAAAGAGTCGATTATCGATAACCTAGTAAAAAAGCACAAACATAAAAAACTAGTTCAAAACACAACCACCCTCACACAGCATGAAACCCCTCGGTACATCAAACTTCCATTTCACCCACAATTAACAAAAGGGTTAGGAAAGATTTTCAAAACCGTCAATACGAATGTATCATTTAGCAGCAATAACAAATTAAAACATTTATTAGGTAATACTAAAGACAAAATCGACGCCTCAAACAAGTCCGGTATTTACAAAATCAATTGCTCCTCTTGCGATTCATCTTACATCGGCCAGACTCGGAGGAACATTAAAACTAGATTCAAAGAGCACATAGCCCATTACAGATATAACAGACCAGACAAATCAAGCATTGCCCAACATTTACTCAAGGAAGACCATCAAACATCAGAAAACGAAATGAAACTTATCAAACAGACTCCCAACCACCTTTTGGACGCCTACGAAAGCATTTTTATTCACAAATTCAAGAAGGTCGTAGTTAACAGCGATAAAGGGCCGATCCCATTCTCTCCTCTTTATTCCCTTTTGAAATGATTTCTAACTCCTGTTTTCAGCGGATAAAGTGATACTTTGTAATTCCGCAGATTTTCAGAGTCTGTGGAATTACAAAGTGTCATTTCAAATTTCCGTTGGACTTAGTACTCAACCCCCCCCCCTTATTACTTCTTCCCGTTCCACCCATCCCATTGGTTTCTGTTCGCCCCACCTTCCTCCCTTCCCCCCCTCCCCCCCCCCCCTTCCTCTTTGCCAATAAGTTTAAAGTATTCCATCTTCCCACTAATCCTATTGGTCCCCTATCTCCTACATCCTTTCACAGTCACTATATATATTTGACGTCTGTCTTCGGTAGTTTACTTTCAACCTTGTGTTGGAGGTGTTTTTTCCCTTCAGTTCGCTGAAGAGGGCCACTTTGTGGCCGAAACACGCGTGTTCGACGCTATCCTCGTCTGCGCTCTATCGTTTCAGATTCTCCCAGAAGTTGGGCCCTTTGAGTGCGTGTGTGTGTGCTTCTTGAGTGCTAGTGTGTGTGATTGTTCTGTGCTCGTCCTTCGTGGATAGTCACAGAGTGTGTGCTTGTAATACATCCTGGTATCCTTAACGGGGTCTTCCTTACAGCCTCGTGAAGGATTACATTTCCACCTGGAATCTTTAACGAAGTCTCACAGCTTCGTGAAGGATTCCAGATAGGATAGTGTGTGTGTGGCTGTGTGTGGTCCCTGGCGTGGATTAATTTCCCGTAAACCACCACAGAGGGTATTCTTGGTCGAGAGGTTGTGGTTGGTTCCCGCGAATACCAACACAACAATTTGGTCTGACGAGAGTTGCGACTGTTTTTTACGGCCAGTGGAGTTTTCCCCCCTTATAATTTAAATTCCTAATTGTTTCATTGCGTCTAATTTTCTGCTTTTATTAAGGACATATAGCAATTGTAATTGGAAGTCACAAGCATGGCTGGTCTCAAGTAAGTGTTTGGCAATCATTGATTTGGTATTCCCTAGGATCATGCACTTCTCATGTTTTTTTTATTTGCGTGGCAAAATTCATCCCTGTTTTGCCCACATAGGCATCTGTGCACTCACAATGAATCACGTAAACACCTAGTGGTGTTTACGTGATTCATTTTCGAAGCCATCTTTGTTTTTACCCAACTGTTATGCCATGATGAACGGGGTATTAAAAGAGACCCTGACTTTGTCCTTTGTGATTGTATTGGCTATCTTTTAGGGAATATTGTTTTTGCACCATTTTTGGGTTTCCGTGGCTGTTTCCATTAGCAGAGACATGTTTGAGTTGTTGGTGAGTTTGGTCTTTTTCTTTTGGAGTAGAGAGTTGATCAGATCCTCGCTATAGCCATTGTTTGTGGCGATGCATTTTATTGTTTTGAGTTCACAGTCGTAGTTTGTTTTAGGCAAAGGGATATTAATCAGGCTACTTATCATAAAATGGAAGCTGGCTAGTTTATGGGAAATAGGGTGGCAATAATCTGAGGGAATCACCTGGTCTGGAAATGAGGACTTTCTGCAGATGTCAAACACATGTTTATTTCCCTGAAAATCAATGGTAAGATCGAGGAAATTAATATTCCCATCAATTCGCATTGCCATGGTGAAATTTATAGGATTATGCAATGAATTTAATTATTGAAAGAAATTTTCCAATGTCTATTTCTCCCTGTCTAACAGCATAAGATATCGTTGACATATTTATATCAGTATAGGGTGTTGTTCACTAGTTTCAAACTTTGTATTTCACATCCCATTGGTTAGTTGGCCAACCGTTCTCTCCTCTGTCCCTCCTTTCCATCCACATCCACCCCCACCTTCTCAGGATGCAAAACTGTATAAAAGATGGCACTTGAATACAATTTGTTATCTGAATATGATGTGATGCATCAAAACCTGGTCATACTAAACTGATCTAATGGAAAATTGTCACTATCTTTTCTGAATTATGACCAAGCTTTAGTTTGTCTGTTAGCCAAGGGGTTGCAGGAACTGCTGAGTTAATAGGGAATTCAGTGCGATAGATATGGGTGGGAAAAAATGTAAAAAAACAAAGGTTTTGCTGTCTTCCATAAAAAGAAAGGTTAAGCCAAACTATAAAGTAGGAGGACAGACATTAGAGCAGGTGGAACCGTTTACGTATCTCAGAAGTGTTTTGGACCAAAATGATCAAAGCAGCAAGGACATAAGGAAAAGAATTGCATTAGGTGAAGAAGTTTTCACTAGGAGGGAGAATTGATGTTAAGAAAAGGTTTGTTAAACCTGTGATACAGAGTGTGGTTATGTACAGCATAGAAAAATGGTCACGGAAGCAGGATGATAGGAGGATTGGGGGTTTTTGAAATGTAGCTACGGAGAAGATGAAGTGGACAGAATGGAAAACAAATGAGGAAATGATAAGTATAGTGGGAAAGGAGAGGGGATTGTTAGGAGAAATCATAAGGAGGTAGGAAAAATGGCTGCAAAGCATATTGATTGGCAGTGGGATGTTGAAGACTGTAATAAAGGGGAGAATGTTAGACAAATCAGGAAAGGGTAAGAATAGAATAGGACTGTTGAATAGAATGAAGGATGGAAGGAAGCATGAGGGCAGTTTGAAAGGTTCTCTAAATCACCACCAGATGTCAGTGCTAGCACAACGAGTTTCCTGTGTAGTAATAGGTAATTCTTGATGAGTAAACATGTAACGCGTCAGTGCTCTGGGAAGAGATTTGTGGTGAGGATGCCTCTCTGTTGTTTTTCCCAAATAGTGATTTGTGAAGATGGAAAAAAATAGATTCTAGATTAAATACTTTGTAAATAAATGGATTAAAGCAAAGGAAATTAATGGCAACTTTCAGGACACTCTGACAGGAGACTCTGCTCCTTCATATTCAACTGTTGCCGAGTGGACAAACCAGTTTGATTGGGACAGCTTAGATGATGATCCATGTAGTGGTCGGCCAGAATGTGCCAATGCCCCAGAAATTAATGGAACAATGCATTAAATGGTCATGGAGAATCGCCGACTGAAAGGGTGAGGAATTGCTGAAGCTGTAGGGATGTCATCTGAGTGGCCATATCAAATTTTAACTGCTGAGTTGGATGTGAGAACATTATCTGCTAGATGGGTGCCATGACTCTTGATGCAGGATCACAAATAAATGAGAATGGAAATTTTCAGAGCCAAAAACCCAATCGGCCTAAAGACCCCAGGCATTTACCAAGTCCCAAGTGCCTGCAGAGATGTCTGTATTGGAGAGATGGGGTGGACCATTGAGACCAGGTTAAAGGAACACTTAGGGCACCTATGGCTTTGATGGGTCAAAGTTCCTTGCCTGGACCAGTGGTTATTGGGATCGTATCATTAAAGGGGTCATTGAAATATGAATGGCGTGTTGTAATTTCAATAGATATTCTGGCTATTCCCTCAGCAACACATGGAAACCGGTGCTGAGAAAGGTTAGAGAAGAAAGAACAAAATAGCACCATGATGGCTAATCGGGAGGCTCCTCCACCACAGACCAATCATTATGAGTCACCTGGCCATGTGCTCATGTACATAAGATGGCAAAAATGTAGAGTTGGCTCTCATCTGCCTTGATGATGATGTACGAGTCGAGCATCAAAACGTCGGCCAACATTGAATCCCTGACCTGGTAGAAGACCCGAAAAAACTTTATTAAGTTTTTCATTTTTCTTGTTGTATCAGTGAACATATGTACTGTAGAGCATTTAACAACTAATGGAATTGTGGGTTGAACAGTTGTGCCTATGCTTTGAACCAACTTGTACTCTGATTGTGACATATATACTGAACTTCCTGATAGGGTTTGTGGATCCCTGGAGAAAAATGATAAAGGCAAAGAGAAAGGGAATCAAAATACTGGCTTAATTAGCCAATAATAATGCAGAGATTTTGTATCCTGATATGTGGCTGTGGGTATCAGAATATATGCAGCTGTTCGCCATCCTTGGATTTTAAACTGTCCCTTGTTTTTAATAACATGCATTATTTCATTGTAGACCCTCTTTTTTTAGCTGCTGAACTTGTCTATTTGTAGTTGTTGCCTTTCCTAGGATGGCCTTTGGATTTGACTCATTTTTATACTTGTTATTGTTTGAATAATTAGAATACTTGTACTGTAAAGGAATCTGTAGGCAAACCAGATCCTATGTTTTACCAGGGACTGGCCGGGGTTAAATAAGATGTACACACCAATGATACAGACCATAGCATGTCATGTACAACTTAAATGAATCATATAGAAACTCCATGTACATAAATGTGTGTGTGTTCAAATCAGACTCCTTGCATGGTGATGACATTGATACATATATCTGTTTTATCTATGTATCCATTTTCTGTTGGGCATTGCTTTTTTCATTTTGATGAAATGGTTTTGATACTAGTGCATGTATTATCAAAGCTTCAGTTTCACTATAAGGATTATCATTGAGAGTGCAGGCAACTGATAGATTTATTTAAGTCTCAGGCAAATTGTATGGAATTATGATTATGAATTTCATTAGCATTTGTAGTGTATTCAAAATATTAAAAGTTCACAAATATCAGGATGGTGATATGAGGTACTTATTTCATAATTTTTTATCAATGCTGGACTTGTGTGGATTATTTAAATTAGCCAACGAAGCACAGGATGAAATCTGCTTCCAAAAGCTTTGTTAATTCATTACTTGGGGAGGCTAAACAATTAGGACTTAAATATATGAGTTTTAAATGCTAGCCTCCCTGATGGTTTTTGTATTCATACATCAACTTGAACCTGTTTGAAAATATTGAGGAAAAGAATGTTAACACTATACAGAATATGTGTGATTAATTCTCTCACAGTAAATGTGTCATCCCAATATTTAGTTACTGTGTTGATGGTGATGAGGGTATCCAATTTCTGTTATTTCTGTAATGAGATGGCCAATGAATGACGAAAGAGGTCATGGAAATAGTGTGCGTATTTGGTCCTTGAGTCAATGAGTTAGTCCTAGTTGCACCTCAGCTTTGGACTGTAGGTATTAACTAAATGTTTGTATTAGCTTTAATAATCCCTCTGTCTTACCCTGTCTTGACAAATGTCGCCACCATGGTTGTGAGAAGGTCCAGCACATTTAAATCATCTGGTTTTGTGAGATTCAGTCCAGGCTCCTCTGCTCCCTCGACCGTTCTTGGTTCAAATAAGTAGAAGAGATCTTCTCCATGACCAACACTTTTATCTCCTGCTGGAAAATGTACAAATATTAGATAACACATGAACTAAAACTTTTTCTTGAACAATGTCACCACTGTCTATCTGCTTTCATTGTCTCTTATGGGAAAATGAAATAGCCAAGGATGTAAACTTGAAGAGTTTAGGACAACGTCAATTTTACAGCCTTGGCTATTTTGTTTTTCCATTGTTTCATGGTCATAGGTATATTCGTTTTATGTTGACATTGTCTCTTATGTCTCTTTCAACCATTTTGCCACTCACTCCAGTATGGCCCACCAGTAAATATTCTGCAGTTATTTTTATTCTCTTAAGGCATTCTTGAAATTTTGCATTTGTTATTAAACTTTGCAAAAAAATCATAAATGATGTCTGGACACAGAGTTGGAAAAATATAATCACTAGTGACACTACGATGCTAATGAAAAGAGTGTTAAACACAAACTGAAATAGAAGATGGCACAAACTTGGAAATTTGGAACTTAGAACTTTCCTCTCTTCATTGCTTGTGCAATGAAGAGTTGCAAAATGATGCTCGTTATGCAAATTACTCATTATGCAAGGTGAAATTGAGGGTCCACTTTAATGGGTATTAATTCCATATTATCCTGCTTAGCATTTCCTGTCATGACTCACTCATTAAATGCCTGAACCTGTGAAATCTGTAAGAACTCTCAAGGTTGCGGCTAACTTGTCTTAATCCTCCATTCTACCATAAATAATATATCCTAGTTTTTCTCTGAATTCTTTTCTACTAGTGACCTCATTATTTCTATGGCAAAATATACATATTCTCTAACTAAATCCAAATGATCTTCTCCCAAGTACTCCCTGCTCCTTTCATCATGCTTTTGTTTATGATTGTAAGTGCTGCCTTCGCTGCTTGTGATGTGACACTTTACAGTCTCATAGTCCTCGTACACCTGCTGCTTTCCCTTTTTTGAGAGGGTGTCAATACTGAAATAACCAAATATTCCAATCAAATTCTACCCTCATAAATGCTATGAATGATTCCATTAAAGCTATTCTTTTCTTGTTTTCCTAGATTCTCAAGCAGTACTCCAGGGATGTTATCTATTCCCACACCCTTCTTTAATTCCTTTTCTTGTCATGCCTTTTCTATCTCATAATCAAGTGCACCTGGTCCTAAGCTATCAAAATCAACAACATTCCCTTTCTATATGTTAACTACCTGGACTAATATCTTTATATTATATTTATCATATTGTTCTTTCCAGCTTATGAGAACTTCTTGTGTTCGATTAACATTTTACACATTACCTCTCTACAGTGTAAACAGAATTTCTTTTCTCACTGATTTTCTTCACCACCCTCAGTTTATTATTTATTCTTTATAGCTCTTTTCTCCCTTATTCTCAATTTACATCTTTCCTGTTCTTTCTTTCACCCATCTTCCTAATGATTATTACTATGTAATTCATGACTTACTAACTCTTTTCTATTTACCCTTCCTATCATTTTGTCTGCTGTCTCCTTTATTCATTGTTTGAGATGTTCCCATCATTCTCTCACTGATCTTGTTCCAGTATCCCCAATCAGAATTTCATCAACTACTTACTGGTACTCCATCCTCTTTGGACCAGTTAAATCTTCTGCATTTTATTATTTTTTACTACATACCATAAGAATTAAATATTCACAAATCCACATTTACTCCAGAGAAATTATATGAGTTGATCATGCCATTCCTAAATCTATGCATAACCATCTATAAATCTACATCATAACCTGCAAACCGTCACAAGGGCATGTGGTGGCAGGTGTTAGGTCATCAAGCATAAAAGAAAATAAAGCCACATCCAAAAGTAATAAATTCATGCCAATCTACACCCACAGAGGCGAATGCAATATTCATGTGAAACTTACACCCTTGCAAATACATGTACCATCACATAACACACCCATGCACACCTGAGAATATACCTTATGTCTACGCAATGTTAAATCTTGACCTGACTTGTAAATTGAATGCCATTAATATTTTTGTAGTGAATTTGGTTTCTTACTATTATGATTCCTGATTGTTTGGGGAAAGAACGAATATATATGTGTCTATCTGTGCTGGAATCTAACACCATTATTTTATCCTTGTGGTCTGATCTACCTAAGTTGCAAGGGGCCATAATAATTCCTGTAGTGTCATTTTTTAAACTCATTTGTTCTGAGCCTTTCTGAAAGTCTAAGTCTCGCTTGATCTCTTTGCATCTCAAGTGGCTCCCAGCCTAATTCCCCCAAAAGGCCTGTCACACTCGTTTTCTTATCGTAACAAATTTTGACGAATCTTGAGGATTTTCTCTGGGCCTTATCCAATTCTTTTTGCCAAATTTTCTCCCAAGGATCCCAAATAGTTGCAGTATAATGCAGTCTAACTGATTTCTCCTGGTATTCTCCATGTGTGCCTACATTTACCATGGTTTTTAAACCAGGTGTTAGGCATAATTAAGCTCTTTCTCCTTCAAAACTCGATACATAGTTTTCTCCCTGCAGTCATTCCTTTCTCCCAAACCTCACTCTCCTACTTCGCTCTAATGTCTCTTCGTCCTTGTGCATCTTTCAAGCATCTGCTTGACTGCAAGGATTTCATGTGATGGCATGTACGATAGCTTTGTCTCTTGCAATTCTGGGCACAATGAAGTGGACTAAATCCCACAGTAGTCAGGACTCATTCTCTGCTTGTTATTCTTATTGGGATTCTACTGTTTAAGGTAGGTATTGGATGAACACAGACTAGAAAACAGTACATTGACAATTTCTTTGCCTTTCCTAACAAAATACAATCCAAAATCCTACTCTACAACAAGCCCCTCTTCATCTCTGTATGCTTCCTTCTTTTCATTTGTCCAACATCCCTTTCCCCTTATTCCTGCCCCTTCCTCATTTGCCTAACATTCTCAATACTACATATCCCCAAGGCCTTATTTGATTTCAATACCCTTTCCATCCCATCATCAAATATGTCTGAACCTAAGGAATCTTCATCTACATCATACTCTCGTTCTAAGCTGTTTTCCTTCAGTTCCTTTCATCTCTCTTCAATCTTTCTTGGATCAATTAATCATATTATGGGCTTGTCTTTGATTGGTTACTAGGATTTTCCCTTTTTGTTCCTGACAGTGCTGTAATTTCCCTCACCATATCCTTTGTCCATTTGTAAGAGTACGGCTGGGGTTGATTCTTCCCATAATATTCCTACGACCATAGTTACCAGTCCCTTCATACATACCTATGCCTATTTTGGTGTTTAAACCCAAGTTTTTTTTTGAGCCCTGTCGTCTCCCGTGGAACTCTATTGCTTTCTCCCCATGGTCAATCCTTTCAGAAACTGTAATCCCTTATCTCACCATCATCTCCTTTTTTGGGTATCATTGTGTCCCAAGCCTCCATCACTGTTAAATGTTTCCTTCCTGGAACATCCACAATTCTGGCTTCTGATTGATTGCATACCCTGCCAACTTCCTTGTCCTAATAATTTCCAGGAGGCATGTAGACCTGAACAATGACCAAGTTTGTTGATTAAATGAAGAACAGAATGTATATATCCACTGTTCTTTATTCTCTTGAAACTAGTTTCAACACTTAGGCGTCATCATCAGATACCTGATAATGATGCCTAAGCATTGAAACTAGTAGTACCAAAATAAAGAACAGAGGAAATATACATTGTATTCTTCATTTAATGAACATGAACTTCCACAAAGTTGAGCCTGAAACAATAGAAACCAAGTTTGTTGGTTTGGCTTTTACTTATAGTAAGAATATTATATCGTTTGTTTACTCTATTTATACTGTACCTCTATGTTTTCATTCAGTGCTATTGTCACTTCTTGCTGGCTCTCTTCCCATCCACTTTACGTTACTCTCTATAATTATTGCTTCAGTAATTACTGCTCTCCTTCCATCTCAATTCTCGAAGCCCTACAATATCTATATTTTCTCTCTCTAACTCTGGCTTTATATTTTACAACCCCGCTATTGTCAACATGAATATTGTCCAAACCCTATCCTAACTATTTCAGTCCTCTTCTGTATTGATGCTGTCAATTTCACTTTGTAAGGATTTTGTGAGATGATGGCCATGGAAGCCTTGCATTTCCTTTTGCTGGGCATGACACAAGACAGATTGGGCCGAGTCCCATTGTTGCTAGGACTCTACTCTGATCTATGTCCATCATAGAATCACGGGATTAATAATTGAGATAGTTTCCCATTACCTTCCTAGATAGATTTTTTATGTGACACCATCACTCAGTGGCCACTATACTGGGGTCAGATGCCTTTACAGGCGCCACACTGAGAAACAGATGCTGCATGGACTACCTTCATCTGGATCCTACCCTTCGATGCATCTGGCATTACCTTTTACCATATGAAGATTGGAAATGTAATAATGTGGTCTTCAGAAATATTTACATTCTACAAGAAAAATGATTATTTCTTAAAATATGTAGTTAGTGAGTAGGCATTGATAAATGTATAACATTATGAAGGAAAATAAGTTGATCTCAGCAAGGGATGAATTCATATTGTTACACATGTGCATTGGTAGTTATCCTCTGGAGAGGGAGATACACAGTTTGACTGAGATTTCCATTGCCATAGGGTAGCTAATGATCACTAGCAAGAGAGTATGCTCTCTCACCATCAGATTTTCACTCCTCTCATTAATTTCAGATGCCCTGATTGAACTGTCTGTGCAGATGGTTCTGGAGAAGATGATCATGGATGATATTTCGAGCTGAAGAAGACTATCATACAACATAAGCCAATGTTGGATGCCAATAAAAGGAAGACTTGGTTGACCCAGGTTCAAGGGTCCAAGGGTAATATTGCCTTTGCAGGGGCCCCTCGTAACAGTCATTCATCTGTGAGTAGTGGCGCTCCCTAGATGAAAAGAGAGGAGAGGAGAGAAGGCTGAGGAAATATTATGGTCCTTCAGGATGACTTGAGACTGTGTGGCCTGTGACTTGAGAGGCCTGGGGCTTATTTTGGTGAGTCTGAAAGGCATCACGTTGAGATTGCTGCCCTCTTTGCCATGGGCTTCCCTGCTGCATCCAGCCGGTGTGCCCCCCTCCCCCCCCCCGCCCACACCCTTACGTCCTTCATTACACCCGTCACACACTTCTAACAGTCTAAACCAGTTGAATAAATAAATTACTTGCATCATTATTGCAATCTGTAACATTGTCGATCATTAATCTTCAAACTTCCATGATGTCTTTCCGATGAAGGTTCCATGCAGCTTCCAGGAATTACCATTGCGTAGATTGGCTTGTTGGACGGCAGTTTCGTCCCGAGTCCTGGAGCTGTCTTCAGATCAAAGTGATCTTCATTGCATTTTGGCCACAATATATAAAAATTTTAAAAATCAGTGACATCATCTCTAAGCCTAAGGATTGGATCCCCGATCTAATGTATAAAGGAGTACATGAGAACAAGTGCACATATGGAGAATCCTATAGCGGCCAAACAGGAAGGAAGGTCCATTTGATGCAGAATTAACGAGCAACAAAGGGCCAAAGAAAAGAAGAAACAGTTCCGACTCTCGGCAATCACCAAACATGCATGGCTGGAACCAGGACACACAATTGAGTTTGACCAAACAAAAGTGCTGGCTTGGGAAAAATACTATTTCCTGAGACTCATAAGAGAAGCAGTAGAAATAATGAAAAACCCATCTGTGAGGATGGCTACTCCCTGACTTTGATGTAGAAAAGGGTAATTCCATACCAAGGAGCAACCAATCAGAGTGCTAAGATCCAGCCAGCGTCTCCTATACCTAGCGGCCAAAATGCAACGAAGATCACTTTGACCTGAAGATGCCTCCAGGACTGGGGGTTCAACAAGCCAACCAATGCAAAGGTAATTCAGAAGCAGCATGGAACCTTCATTATTGATTATTTCAAACTCCAAAAGGGCATCATCACCGGGTGCTCAAGTGGAGAGAGTCATTGATAAATGTCATGATTGATAAATGTCAGTGATTGATTTATGTCATCATAGTATGATTTTCTTTGTTGAGTAAGTCATTTATACATATAATGAATATGCACTGGAAGAAAGTGGAGTTGGGATGAGGATAAGGGAAGGGACTGATTGATGAGGAAATTCCAAAGGCCCTCTCTCCCAGCACATGAATGTCAATCTGCTGTGTGGTGGAGAGGATTGATCCCTTCATCACTCGGATGCCAAGCTTAGAAAAAGGGAATGAAAGCATCGAATGCCTTGAAGAGGAACATGTTGGTGAGTGTGGTTACTTACCATCTTTTGTCTTGGCACCCACGGGTCCTTCACCTCCCCCAAGCACCACGAATGGTGATGAAGAGAACACTGATGCTGTGAATGGACTGGGATGGTCAAATGAGTAGAGGAAGACGGGTCCGCCGGATCGCTTCCAGAGTGAGGAGGTCAGGAAGACTGGCAGGGCAAAAAGGGCATCACTGGATGCCTAAGTGGGCATCAGTGGAGAATCATGAAGCCACCGCTCACATTATAAACTAAGCGATGTAGCACAAGTGTTTCATTACAGCTTGAAATGCTACACTGCTCATTAAGTGTAAATGTGGAGGTGTTTCATAGCCAGTTTTACTACTTTCACTACCTGAGAGAATTCACTGTATTTAATGCTCTGAATAATATTAAAGTTAGAGTTATTTAGCATGCTCTATTTGCTTCTGCAGATTGTCATGATTCATTTACATTAGAATGCTGCATTTATGTTGTCAAATTTCGTGGGTTCAGCTTATTGGTGTCAGTCTTAGCATTGGTGAACCATATATTTGTCCAGGGCAAAATATGAAAATACATGACATATATTCTTATTGTGCTTCATCTGAGATTACTTGCTCCCAACTCTTATCCTACAAAAATAAATATATATCCAAAATGCCGTTTCCTGCCATAAGAGATAAGTGCTGATTGTTTATGTCACTTTGGATCCTTCCCTCTTGATTTTATAGGTATTGGTACTTTCCAACAGTTGTTAAAGCAGGTTTTTGATAGATCCAGGGCATAAGCAACTACAGATGTAATACTACACTTCCAACCCCCGAATAACCTGATATTAAATGGCATAACACCCCATATTCTAGGAAAATATTTTTTAGCCAGACTCCCAAACTCTTTTCCTCAGACTCCAACCACTCCCAATTTGTTACTTTGAACCATTTTGGTGGCATCAGCATCCTTCTCAATACTCTTTGCCCATCTTCATCCTGGTGTCCTCAAGCCTTCTCCAAGGTGTTCCTGTCAAATACTTTTTATGTTTCTGAAGCTCTTTATACAGCTCCTGACCAATCAATTTCAATATTTACATCACATGTACTAGGTAAGATTCATCATAAGAGTGATACCCTTCGTTGGAAACTCGTGTTCATTTTTACTGAACAATTAATTTACCTCATAAGCTTATTGTCATTGGAATTTAAATAAGTATTTACCTTTCTGGATCAAAGGAAGGGATTAATTATCTTAACGTAGTTTGAATTGGTATAAATTTGTTTACTGACTTTTAATAATCAAACCACTTTAAAGTTACACCAGAAACTGTTTTATTTATGCATTTGTTTACATAAAAAATGTACTCTCAAGAGTTTTCCAGCTCATAAGATAAGTATAATTTAAGGACACTTGATCATTGCTAAAGTATTATTAATATCTATTTATCCTGTGTGGACATAAACACAAAGAATAAGGAAATTCATAAAACTCTTGGTTTTTAATTGATGACAATATTAAGAATACTGCTCAATTTAAAAATTTCACGGTTAATATTAGAATGGCTATGGAATGCATTAGTATTGTTAAATTGTTAAAATGAGATGAGACTACAATAAAATGGTTTGATATGTCCCCGTGAATATAATAATTTTAATATTTCATTAACCGCTGACCATGTATATCATGTAGGGGTAGCATTCATCAATTACAAAGAGAAGTACAAAATACAGGTAAATTTTGACACCACGAACATGCTTGAAAAAGATCATATACATTTAGGTATGTAATAAAGACACAATGCACAATGACTGCTTGTTATTTAAAAATTCATTCAATGAATAATAGCACTTTCTTGGAAGGAGTTTCAATTTGAAATGGCATAGTTATCACTTGTTTTCATTTAATTGGTTATAATTCCTACACTCATTGCCATTGGCCTTTTGAATTAAATTATTGATTTATGGTAACTGTATGGATATTGTGATGATTTCTAGTTGAACAAGAGTGAATATCGCTATTTTCATGAAAGATGGATGGCTAATATTTTCGATGAGGACGGTCATGAGGACAGATATGTGCACAGATGGAGTGGCAAGAACATTTAACTTTTTGAAATGGGCTTACAGTCTGTCCTATAAGAAGCACCAAGTACACATCTAATAATTTTTTTTGAATTAATAAAAGTGTGCAACATGAATCCAGTTGATCCCCAGAGCACTATTCCATATGATGATTCCCTGGGTAATAAATTAGGATAATACAAGATTTATAACACTTCTAGTGACACTATGTCATGCAGGAACATAATGCTGTGCATCACAGTGTACAGTCTAGAACACAGATTAATAACATGAATATTCCACTCTCCACCATCATTCATCAATCATCATCAATCATCAAAAACCATTATTAAATTAACGCTTTGATCATTTTTATCAATGGTAGGTCATTAATAAATAACAAAAATAAGATAGCTCCCAATAGTGAACCCTGTGGAACTACCTTGCTAACAATATAAGGGCCTGACTTATATTTTCAAGATCTCAATGTTATTTTCACTGTTTGTGATCTTTCAAATAATTAAGATTTTAGCCATTGCAAGTCCAAACCTCTGACACCCACTCAACTAGACTTACTCAAAAGGAGGGGGATGGTCTAACAAGATCAAAGGCACAAGTAAAATCCAGAAACAAAGCAAGAACTATATTCTGGTTACCTAAGGAATTGGTTATAGAACTGAAAGCACTTATGAGTGCTGACTCCGTAGATTTACCTTTTCAATAACACCACTGCAAATCAGAAATAACTTTGAATTTATAGGTGCTATGATGGATTGATAAATGTTGTTCATGAACAAAACTAGTATGATAAGACAGCTGATATAAGACTGACTACCCAGTTTACTATGCGAAATTTACTATATGAAATTTAAAAAATTGTATTAACAAAAGTGAAAAATATATTGGATGCATGAGCTGTCAATGTGTGATCTCAAAATGTGCCACATTATCTGTTGGCTTAGTACTCACCTCTATCAGTCTCCCAAGTGCTCCTTGGCCTCCTCCTCCTCCTCCTGGGATCAACCTCAAATATCCTGAGAGTGTTTGAGTCAAAGATGTTGTCAGATTGGTGAGTCCTGTAACAGTAAACACGATGGGAAGGAATGCCTCTCCAGAGGTAGAAATTTATTCTAAGCTTAAGAAATATTGTGACTGAGCTGAGTTGTGCAGTGTGAGGTGGCAGGAGGAGGCAAGACAGGGGGATGAATCAAAGGATGAGTTGGTTGACAGTGTCATTTTGGGGAGATGAGGAACAAAATGTGGGTGTGGGAAGAGTGGAAATTTTTATGTTCATTGATGTTAATGTGTGCATTAGTTGCCAGGAGATGGTTGTTGAAATTGTTTAAGGTCTTGGCATATAAATTCAAAGACATTGCTAGAGATGCTGCGACAGTAACCTTTTTAATTGAGTCATCCTCTAAATGTGCATCACAGTACAATGATTTCAGAGTGTAAAAATCATTTGCTTTGATCAGGATTTGAACCTGGGTCCCTCGGATGTCCGGCCGAGTGCTTTAGCCAGTTAGGCTATCGAGGTGTCCTCTTACTCTACCCTCATTGCACTGCAGTAGGAGGGATCAAGTCAATAAAATCAGAGATTAAGTGTAGAATAGATAGATTTGAGATGTTATTTTTTCCACGAACGATAAGGGATCAATAACATTTTCCAATCATGGTAGGGGTAAAAATATTTGGACCAAAATTAGTCTGGTGTGCACTCACCCTCTGCCACACACCCTAGAGATGGCTTGCAGAATGCTAAAATATCTCAAAAATATCCCAATATACACTGTGAGATTTTGGGGGCTTTTTAAAGGAACAAGATGTTGTGATGAAACACCATATGTACAATATCACAGCAGGCATTCGTAGTTGTGTGCATTGCGCCACAGTCCACGGGGTTAAAGGCAACCCTAAACATTTGGGGTGTATCATCTTCGAGAAATTCTAGGATCTGTGGGTGGGTTCGAATCTTGGTCAAGCTGAATGATTTCTACACTCTGAAATTGTTTTATTATTGGCATATCAAGTTAGAAATTAGTATGTTGGGTAAGGGATGAGAATCAAGGAAAACAAAACAAAGTTGATAAAGTTTTCAAGAAATAGGAATCTGAAGGTGAAGTAGGTACAATGATTTACCTAACTCAAAAGTAATGCAACAATTTCAGAGAGTAAAAATCATTCGCCTTGACCGGGATTCGAACCCGGATCCCTCGATGCACACATAGTGGGTGACTCCGTTAAAGTTACTGTTACAGTTTCTTGAAATTTATCTAAGGTATGAACAGCCTAAGTGTTTGAAATTGGCTTTATTAACATCGTGGACTGTGGCGCGTTGCGCACGACTACGAATGCCTGTGACATTGTATGTACGGTATTTCGTCATAACATCTTGTTCCTTTAAAGCCCCCAAAATTTCAGAGTGCAAGAGGACGTCTCGGTAGCTTAAGTGGTTAAAGCACTCGGCCGGATATCGAGGGATCCGGGTTCGAATCCCGGTCAAGGCGAATGATTTTTACTCTCTGAAATTGTTGCATTATAATGCACACATAGCGGGTGACTCCGTTAAAGTTACTGAAAGAGGCTTTCACAAGGAGGAGGAAATTGGTGAAAGGGATGTTGAGTAAAGGTGTTAAAAAGAGGGTCGTCAAAACTTTGATATGGAGCATAGTTCTGTGGTGCGTAGAAATGTGACCTTTGCAGCAGGATGCTAAGAGGCGTAGATTGGAAACTTTTGAAATGTTAGAATAAGAATGTTAGATGTACTAGGGTGGGGCAGGAATGAGGGGTAGGGATGTTGTATGAAACGATAAGGTGTGGCATTGAAGAAGGACCTATGGTAGTGTGGGGTATCAGATATTAGGTGTGGATTAGAAACAGACCAGAGGTTAATTACGAGGGTCATCCGGAAAGTAGTACCCGTTCGTGCCGCATGAAGTGCTGACGACGCGAGTAGCCGCTGGACGAGGTCAGATAGCTTCAGTGGCTTGTCTGCCTTCTCTGAGCCAAGTTGCGTGACGCTAGCATTGCCTGTGTTGTTTCTGTGATTGTTTACAATGTTTAAAAAAATTGAGAACGCCGCCAGTTGTGAAGTGAGGGCAGTGATTAAATTCCTCAATGCAAGAAACGTTCGCCCATGTGATATTCATCGCCAATTAAAGGAGGTGTATGGAGACAATGTAATGGACGAGTCGTCTGTTCGGCGGTGGTGTCGCAACTTCAACATGGGGAGGGGGAACACACACGACGATGAGCGTTCGGGGAGACCGTCTGTCATTACAGACCAACTGGTGAGCTCAGTTGACGAATTCGTGAGGAACGATCGGCGCGTCACAATTGATGACATCTGTGAGCATTTTCCCAATGTTTCTCGAACAATTGTTCATGAAATTGTTAAACACCATCTGCATTATGCAAAAATTTGTGCAAGATGGGTCCCTCGCATGCTTACAGATGAGCACAAAACCAAGCGTATGGCTGCAGCACTGACGTTTTTGGGACGTTATTCTGATGAAGGAGACTCTTTCTTGACTCGCATAATTACTGGTGACGAAACATGGGTTTGTTATGCATCACCTGAGAGTAAACGACAGTCAATGGAGTGGCATCATGCTCATTCACCAAACAAACCAAAAAAATTCAAGACAGTTCTGTCCACCAGGAAACTCATGGCAAGCATTTTCTGGGATCGACGAGGTGTATTGCTTATTGATTTTATGGCCCGTGGAGACACTATTAATGCCAATGCGTATTGTGAAACATTAAAGAAATTACGGCGGGCAATACAAAATCGGCGGCGAGGTCTATTGTCTACTGGTGTCATTCTCGTTCATGACAATGCCAGGCCTCATGCAGCTGGGATAACACAAAAACTTTTGCAGCAATTCAAATGGGAAACTTTCGACCATCCACCGTATAGCCCGGACTTGGCCCCTTCAGATTTTCATCTCTTTACAAAGCTTAAAGACTTTTTGGCAGGAAAAAGATTTGACAGCGATGAAGAACTTAAAGAAGGAGTGACCCTGTATCTCAATGAGCTGGCGGCGAAGGACTATGCAGCAGGAATACAGAAACTTGTCACACGTTATGACAAATGCCTTAATTTGCTTGGAGATTATGTTGAGAAGTAGTTTAAAGTATCCTCTTTCAAATAAAATTTTTTATGTTTGTTAATATTTACTTTTGTGTCTTTATTTCAGGAACGGGTACTACTTTCCGGATGACCCTCGTAATATTCATGTAAACCCTACTTTAAGCAGGAGACCATTAATAATAAAGTGAATGCCAAGAGGAGGCATGCTGAGCATTATGAAGGGCATTAAACGCTGTTTCTACTAAAAAAAGTGACTGTGATCAAAGAAAGGACTGGCAACAGAAGAAAGGGGAAAATACTGGTGACTGAAGAGGAGGAGATAGTTTATGCAAGAGAAACCAAGGAACTCTGCCTAATATGAATGAGTACAGATATGGAGAAAGCAATTGTTATATGATTGAAATATTTTTCATAATAAGTAAAGGGCTTATACTGCCCCAAGCACTAAAGAGAACTGCTAAAGCAGTGAAAGAAATTCTCTACCTTAGAGGGAAGATGAGGTAGCCTGCCAGCTAAGCACAATATGTACTCTCTATCCAGATAGCACAGGAATATTGCTTTTAAGTTTAAAATATTAAAAATATAATTTTCCTAATTCTATCAAATGCCTTTTCTAAAATCTGTGAAGTAGACAGAGTCATACTGATTTTATTTTATATTCCTGTCTATTAGGAACCTAATCACTGCAATGGTATGTCTGCCTCTCTTCATCCTGAACCAAAACTGAGCATCTCCTATGTATGCCCTGCTCTCCATCCTTCTGAGTTGAACACGAAAGCGGTGATTGTTCTTTAATCCTCAAGTTTGGCTACCTTTTCCATTTTCGGAATAGGAACTAACACTAATCTGGCCAAGTCCTCCCGCCAGATTTCTCCCTCAACAATACTATGAATTAGACCACATAAATCTTTCTCTAAAGTTCTCCTGAAGATTTCAGTAACTCTGTGGGAATTTTGTCTACCCTCATCACCTGATTTCTTTTCAATTCCCATAGTGGTCTTTCTCTCACCATCGAGTATGCCTAGACTTGAACTATCCTCATTTACGCCATGTTCTTTTTCTATTTCTAACCTTGCTGGCTTAAGTTCTTTACCATATTGTTCTTCTAAAAATTCCTTCCTTGGATATTTTCTGTTTCAACAATAATCTTACCCAACTAATCTCTAACTGTTAACACAGATCTTCCATTCTTATTCCCCGATAGGGTTTTAACCCTCTTGTAAAGCACACCAATTTCACCTTTCCTCTGCAAACTTTCCATATCCTTGCACTAAGTCTTCCACCGTGCTTCTTTTGCTCTGTTTGTCTTCCATATCATCTTATTATATAACTCTTTCTACTTCTTTCTACCAAACTCTGTATTAACATTCTTCCAGTTCCTTCCCTCATCAAACTTAGTGATCATTTCGTCCATAATCCTTGTCTTTTCCTATTTACTGCTCCTTTGCGGCTTTCGATATCCATTTTTCAATGTGCTCCCATTTCTCTTGCATAATCGTAGTACCCAGTTCTGTTTCCTCACTCATGATTTACTCTAAACCCTTCCAATATTCCTTTCCCTTATTTTCGATTTCTGCTATAATATTTCATTTTCAAAACCGTCTTTACTCTTTTATCTTTTTGAATCGGATGCTGCACTTCATTATTTCGACATTGTGATCAAAGTTCACATCCGCTCTGGGGAAACTGTGCGACTTGATCATGCTGTTCTTAAACCTGTCCCTAATATAATTTAACTGATACCTTTTTCAGTCTACTGGCATTTTCCATGTTTACCTACGCCTCTTGTGGTGTCTAAACCCAGTATTGGTGATGACTAACCACTGTCTCCGGCAGGACTCAATTGCTTTCTCCCCGCTGTCACTCCTTGGGCCTAAACCAATCTCCCACTTCATCACTATCTCTTCCTTTGCCTACCATTGCATTCTAATCCCCCATCACTATCAAATGTTTCCTTACAGGAACACATGCGATTATGCCCTCTAACTGATCAGATACCATATCGACTTCTTCCTCCTCATGATTGCTCGGCGGCGTATACTGCAGTATACAGTATATATGCCTGGACAATGACAAAGTTCGTCGGTTCAAATTTTACTTCTTATTCTGTCAGTCACGTGGTTCATGTTAATAACGTTTCTTCTCACCTTTTTGTTCAATATAATTACCACTCCTTGCTGCATCTCTCATCTTCAACTTTTAATTTCTCTATATAATTATCGATCCAGCAATTCCCGCTATCTCACCTCGCAAAGCCCTAAAGTACAGGTATCAACCTTTGGCGGACTACCTTTTGTGTGGCTTCGACCTATTGGTGACGCTACCAAGGGCACATATATCATTGCTCCCAACAGCGCAGCTCCAGGGCTCATCAGAAGGCACAAGCCCATCCACCACGTCGGAAGTGTAGTTTATGGGCAAGGGACCGGGTATATATTTCGACCGAAATTTTGCCTGCGATTCTTTAAATGGAAGAATGTCCAGATTTGAAAATGATGAATTTTAAAACAATTCAAAATTCATCGTCCAAACGGGTAGACGAAAACAGTACATGTGAAATATTTTAAAACAACAAAAATATTTCAAGAGGAAATAATAAAAATCGGGGTTCAAATTTATATTTTATGATTTACTATATGTCACCCTGTACGAGGGGTGTAAAGAAAGTAACTTTCGGCCTGGCCTGGTGGTGAGTATAGGGCTAGAGCCACCATCTTGGTGTCTAAAGGTCCCTACATTCAGTATGCATCCTGCTGCATAGTGTGAGCAGACTATAGTATGTTTCTTTAACTTTGCTCACTCTGTGAATTTAAATTTGCGCTGCAATAGAAAATCCCGCGAGTTGCGGAGTGTGATCTGTGATTAGGTTTTTACTGGCAAAAAACTATCACAAGCCAATTGACATATTCATAGGCGCAACTTTGTGTGGCTGTGTACGGATTCCGAATAATGAGTGAAGGTGGGGTGAGGCAGTCGTATATTCATATTAAAACCACAGGTATTGCAATTTTCCACTAGATATTTTATTTCGACACTACCGGTTTCGATGTTTTCACATCATCATCAGGTGTGAAAACATCGAAACCGGTAGTGTCGAAATAAAATATCTAGTGGAAAATTGCAATACCTGTGGTTTTAATATGTTACGCTTCCACCACATCACGCCTGAGACCTCATCAGCCGTGTATTCAGTTTAAAAATGACCACAACAACAACGTTCAAGACGAGGACACCCCATTGGTCGGCCTTGCCTTGTGACAGATGAACTGATGGATGATCAGTTCTTGGACATCAACGACATTTGTTCGTTCACTCTTAAACTGAAAACACCACTGACGCAAAGCATTGTCACTAATCACTTAGACAGTGCACAGCACAAATATTCCGATGAGTGTAAGCAGCGTTGAAGTTCGGCCTCAATTATCTCTCAAAAAAAGTTCTTTTGAAAGTCTACAAGTAAGTAGGGGCTCAGACGTCTTCTTTTTCGTCCCTATTCAATACAAAAAAAATCAAATAGTCTTTTACCTGACGTGCTTACCTTTAGTACTCTTCACCAGTTGCGGCAAGAACACATTGTCTAAATATCCCGGGATCTCTTTCATTTTCTTCAGTATGTTAGATTTCTGTATGTCTGAAAAAGAAATAGTAGTGAGCAGGTGAAGTACCGTACGTAATATGCACGAAGATACCCTCCTACGACAATCTTCAAATCTTTAGAGGAACTTAAATGAGAAAGAGTAGCAATATTACATATTGGGGAGGCGAGTGACAGCTGAGGTCATTTGCGTCATTCGGGATGAATGTGAAAGAAAGGGTGGAGGGAAACCCTGCATCGCCATTAGCCTCTTCATTAACGAGAGGTGGCAAGGGGTCAAACAGTTTAACGTCCCATCCGACGGACGGCGTACTAACTCAAAGTGCCCTCCACAAAGCACCTTAAGTTGGGGATCGGGGATACCACTGAAAAATGTCTGTCGTCGCTTGGATTAGAACCCGGCCTCTCATGGTGGGGAGCCAGAACGTTAGGCACCGCACCATTCCGATTCCTTAAAGAAAAAGAGAAAAGCCCAATGTCGATCGCAGCGGCGGCGGGGGAACGTCCTCGCCTGCAAACCCAGGGGTCGTGGATTCGATTCCCGCTTAGGTGGATTTTCCTTCATCTAGGGCTTGGGTGTATGTAATACCTAAGGGAAAGGTGGAAGAAGGAACTACAAGTCTCAACCTCGCCCGATTAAGTCGATAAATAAATAAAAAATATTAGCAGCAAAATGGGACACCAAACGTGATAAAATTAGTTGCATCGGTGGGTTCTTGCGCTAAGATTTATTAATCCTTACCCAAGCTCAGGAAAAAATTACGTATTTACTGATTAGTGGGTAATTTTCGCCTGGGATTAGTGGACATACAAAGCACGCCATCAGTTTCGTGGGAATGTCGTGTGATTGCCAACAGAAGTCAATCGGTGAGTCACGTAGGCCTTACGAGTATCCTCCTCTCGGGATCGGCGACGGCGTTGCAGAATTACACGTCATGTCTCGACGCTGATTTGTAACGAAGTGGCTGGACCAACTCGGCTCTTGATCCACCCCCAAACTCGAACCATGAAGGAGAGAGATGTAATTGCTCCCTCGACTTGGTTTTCAAGGAATTTGACGGGGGCAGTTTGAAATGTTCTCGGAATAACCACAAAATGTCAGCGATATCGCAATGAGTTTCCCCCGTAGTAATAGGTAGTCCTTTATGAGTAAACACGTAACACATCAGTGCTCTGGGAAGAGATCTGTGGTGTGGACGCCTCTCTGTTGATGTTCCTGTATAGTGATTTGTGAAGATGGAAAAAATCGAGAGAGTCGAGCAGTGATGAAACACTTCGTAAAGGATGGTATGAAAGCAAAGGAAATTCATGGCTATTTTCAGAACACTCTAGGGGACACTGCTCCTTTGTATTCAACTGTTGCCAAGTGGCCAGACGAGTTTAATTTTGATCGTAACAGCTTGAATGATGATCCGCGTAATGGTCGGCCAAAATGTGTCACTACCCCAGACAGTATTGCAAAAGTGAATAAAATGGTCATGGAGGATCGCCGAATGAAAGTGCAAGAAATAGCTGAAGCTGTCGGGATGCCATCTAAACGGACAAATTACATTTTAACTCTGGAATTTATGAGAAAATTAATTTAAAAAGGGGTCTTGGTGCTTGATCACAAACGCATCAGAATGGAAATTTCTGAACAACGGTTGACCCGTATTAAGGGCAACCAACAATTTTTCTGCGGCGGTTGGTGACCACAATGAAACTTGGGTCCACAACTATACCCCAGGGGCACAGCAGCAGTAAAAACTGTAGAAAAATGTTGATTCACCATCACCACCAAAGAAAGCAAAGGCAATACGGTCAGCCGTCAAGGTGATGGCTTCAGTTTTCTCGGATGCGAAAGGGATTCTTCTCATAGATTATCTTCCCACTGGTCAATCAATTACTAGAACACACTATATTAACTTCCTGGTCACTCTGCAGCAAAAATACACGGAAAAAGGACAGGTTTGGCAAGGAAGGAAGTCATATTTCATCAAGGCAAGGCACGCCCACACACAAGTGTCGTTGCAATGGCATAATTACGTGAACTGAGATGCAAATTGTTGCCACACCCGGCTCATTCGCCTGAATTGGCCCCATTAGATGTCTATATCTTCCCCGAGCTCAAAAATTTTCCCCGGGTGGACGGAGATTCCCTTCAAGCAAATAGCTAACAGTCGAGGTAGGTAGGTATTTTGTAGGCCTGAGGGAATCTAATTTTCAATATGGGATCAAGACTTCGGAACATCGATGAACCAAGGGTATTAGTGCACAGGAGACTACATTGAAAAATAAAAAAGTTTCCCTGAGCCAATTCGTGTATTTCTATTCGAAATACGATAATGCGTTCCATGCCGTAAAAAAATTATACAGACATTATTTAGGATCGAGTTTCACATTCACCATTTTTTCTAAAGCGGAATGAAGCCACCGGGAATGCCAAATGGATATACAGAAAACAAAAAATAATCGAAATAATTAGTTCATTATTTCTGATACATTCATAATTTATTATTAAAAGAAACCTGTCGAGAAGCATTTGTTTCTGCCGACTCTCCAAACCATTTTGAAATTGCGACAACATTATCATTACGTAACTTTTGCTAAACACACACGTAAACGATCGCTGGCGGTATCACTCCGCCCCTCACGCGTTATGCGAAATGTCGCTCGCTAAGCGAGTTATCCGTGGTCACAATATTTTTGCTCATTATGCCAATTACTCACTATCCGAGGTGCTCGTTTAGCGAGTTTTTACTCTATTCTGAATTGAATAAGACTGTGCATGATGTAATGTACAGTTCCGGTGTTAGGAAGTGGAGCGATGACCAGTCGGTGGCAAACCAAGACCTACCCTAACCGGCAGACGACCATCCATAAAAAGAATCACAGGGTGCTTTTACCAATCCGATGGTGTGCTTTGTACTCGTCTGCATTTATTACGTGCGGGACTCCTGGAATGTATCGAATCTCTCCCCGCATATCCTGGGGGAAGACCCCTCGGTAAGACTAGTTATATCGCGTCTGGTGTTCAATATTCTAATAAAGTTTTTTCCACTTGTTCTGGGGCAGCCGAAGAGCTTTCAACTTATGGATTTGGCTGAATTGTTCAATAAGTACACACACACACACACTGAAAGGCGGAAAACAGTTTTCTGCTTGGGATCCACGACGATGGTCGTGACTCACCCGAGAATAGGTTCGAGGTCTCGTCCTTCGTGATCCCCGTGAGCAGCGGGATTTTCGGCAGAGTGCCAGCCTCCAAACCCTTCCTCGGGGTCTCCTCGAGGATTGTGGGGAGGAAGCGCCGGTCCGTGGGCCCGTCGACGACTGGCGCGGACGAGGAAAACATTTCACCCAAGTCGCCCTGGGGATCGTCCGGCGCAAACTGGGACGCCTGAGATGAGAGCAAAAATTATCCAACGATTTGAATGCAAGACGTGAAACTGCAAAATCACACTTTTCGGGCGTTTAATAAAACCACATGTGAAACAGATAATGGAAGCGCCCTTCATACCTTGATGCGTGAATCTCACACTCCGCGCCTCATGGCTAATAATGCAGGGTGCGGCAACATAACTTCCTTTTTTTAAAGGGATTTTGCTTTATGAAAGAGGAAGTTATGTTGCCACACCCTGTACAAGGTCTGTCCCAAAAGTAATATGGCTTATTTTTTTATCAGATAGATGGTCGGATGGGCGGGCGTCTGTTTCTCTGGTTGGGTTCGAGGGAGGGGAGACTCGGGGAAGGCTGGAGGCCGGTTGAAGTTGGCTCCCTGCCTTTCCAGAGTGAGGATCATTCATTTGCGAAACCTGTATAACATGTCCTCGTTATGCTCCGTCATGAACCAGTTCTAGGAACAGCGCCACGCCATCAAATGTTGCGTGAAACTAAGAAAAAACAAGAAATAGACTTATGAAATGCTCGAGGCAGATTCTAACCACGATAACGCCATTGGGTGGATCGGGTGTATTTTTGAGTACCACAAGTTGTTTCGGAAGGGTAGAGAAGATGTTGAAGACGCCGTACGTTTAGGACGCCCTTCGACCTCAAAAAGGGACGAACACATATTAATACTGTTCGCTACTTTCTTTGTTCCGAAATTTCAAAACTGCGCATTTTCCTACATACTAATCCCTTGCACCAATCCGATATTTTGTCTAAATCGCTAGAGAGTAGCCCGCAATCTACTGGGGTTCTTATTTCACTGTGTACCGCCGTGTCGAATGCGAATAGTTTAAGGTTGTTATTAATGCAGGTATCAATCAATCATTAATGTATATTATGAATAGTAGCGGCCCCACAAGACTTCCTCGAGAGACGCTTACACATCTACCACAGTTGACCACAACCCATCGATGGCTACTTTTTCTCCGCGATATGACAAGAAGCCTCGACCACAATGTGTCACGTTCTTATTGATGTTTTGTGGTAGCGTTTTAGCAATTACCGTTCGAGTTTGTGTATCAGTTAACTGTGGGGGACTTTAGAAGGCTTTTCGAAATCCAAATGTACCGCGCCCAATTGTTTATTCTTCTCGCCCGATTAAAGGATATCGTGAATAAAAAGACCAAATAGGGTTTCGTAAGATGCGCTAGTCTTAAATCCGTGTTGATTATGGTTTATTATCTTCCTGCTGTTTGGAAAACCCTATATCAATAATGTGTTCCATTATTTAGTAAGAAATCGATACTAAAGATACGAGGGCCTGTAATTAATTAGATTCTCACTATTGCCAACTTTCTAAGTGGGAATTATGTGAACTAGCTTCCACTCGCGAGATACTAAAACTTTTTCTAGCAACTAAGAAAACTTTTCTAAATACGGAGCAATTTCTTCAGCTAATTCCTACAATATTCTAGCAGACATTTCTTCTCTACCTGGTGCTTCGCGAGCTTTGATATTACGGGGCTGCTGTTATATTCCTTTCTTGGACCTGTTCTGTCACTTCTGTGCTCATCGAGTGGTTGGGAAAGCTCGTTTGGTGCGTTGATGCCTTTATTCTAGACGCCCTCGAAATAACTAGTTTAAAATAATTGAATTTTTCATGCGGTCAGTAATAAGTTCACCGTTTTCCGTATTCGAAGAATGTGATGTTGGACTCCCTTTTTCTCTTGCGTAAGACCAGAATTACTTTGCATTTTCCTCAAGATACGTGTTCGCACAGTATTTTAGTTTTGAAGGTGCATAGACTTTTGCGATTGACGCCTTTTGTTTTTCTCGGACAATTTTTACTTTCTGTTTAGATGCATTCATTAAAACTAAGTCTCTACTAACTCACTTTTAACTCATTTTAAAATCTTACTGCACCTTCTTTGCTTTCTCAACCCCGCTCTATCTTCTCCGTTGCCCCATCTCGGTTTCTTGCTGCCCATTTAAGTTTAAGAGAAACGAACGTCTCCATTCCTTTACGTGGAATATTTAAGAAATACTTCCAACTGCTCTCTCTATCGACGGTCTGGGTTCTTATCTTAAATCCTTATGATTCGTTACCTAAATTTTCTCGAAGTCTGTTAAAAATTGTCCAATTGAATTCAGAATGCGTTACGCTTTTCCTCGTTTCCTTTCGCGAACGTAAGATTTTATCTCCACAAGAATAGCTTTATGATCACCGATTCCATCCATTATTTCAATGTTTGTGATATTCTCGGGCGGAGACGTCGCAAAGATATCCAGTATGCCGTGACCCCTTGTTCCTGATTTAAATCTTGTTCTAAAGAGTGCTTTGCGAATATATGGTGGGGTTCTTTGTATGAATCTCGTTTTTTGGAGGTTTTCCTATGCACTGCGAGTCACAATTAATTGACGGTGGATCAATATCTCCAGCCATGAAAAATATATCTTTGCCATTCTACCGTTGCTGTTTGTTGCCGTGGGTGGATATTTGGTCGTCGGGCATATGCGGAACATGTCTTGGAATCTGGAGGTCTGTAAAATAAGCACACGAATAAGCTTCTGTCGTTAGAGTCCTTTATGTTGCACCAAAAGCTTTCTTTGTCATTTTCGTCGCAGTCATAACGTTGGCTCCTGAGTTGCGAATTTACTGCAATGAATACTCTTCCACCAAGCCTGCCCTTTCAGTAGATCGTAATACCATTTTGGAAAAAGGTCACTCTTTTCCATATCTTTCGCGAGCCAGCTTTCTATTCGAACGACCTTGGTACTCACCAAAATATTTTCAATATCCAATCTTTTGTTTGTTATGCTACGGCAACTTAAAGATATAATTTTTACTCCATATAGCACCTTTTGTTTGAATGTGTTCAGGATGTTTACGAAGCTATTTCGTAGCTTCTCATCGCTGTTTTCATTTCACTTGTATTACTTGTAATATAACTATTAAATAACTTGCGCTGGCACTCATTGTATTATTTTTCACAAACCTATTTCTCGACGCTTTGCTGATGGCTTTTTGCGGTAACTCCTATAGTTTTATATGGGGGTTTCGATATCATTCTTTTCATATGTTCCCATTTTTCTTCTATAGTACCCAGCTTCCTTTCCACACTCGTTATTTTCTCTTAAGTCTGCCGACACTCTTGGCGTTCCTGTTAATGCTTCCAAATTTCATTTCCTAAACCGTCTTGCCTGTTTTATCTTTTTGAATCGGACGCAACACTTCATCATCACTAATTTTTTTTCCGAGCCCATATCCCCTCCCAAGAAATAGAATAGTAATCACACTGTTCCTAAACCAATGCGTAACCATAATATAGTCTGACTGATATCTTCCTGAATCCCCGGAAATTTTCAACGCATAAGTCCGTATTTTGTGGTGTCTAAGTCAAGTGCTCGTTATGATTAACCCCCGTCTACTGCAGCAGGTTATTAATTTCTACCCATGGTAATTTCTTGTTCTTAAACCACTATCTCGCTGTCATTCTTTCCTTCGCCTACAGTCGCATTCCAACCCCCATCACTATCAAATGTTTCCCTGCAGGAACACACGCGATTATGTTCTATAACTGATCGTATATCCTGTCGACTTCTCATTTATGAGTGGTGGTATGTATGCTTGAACAATGACCAAGTCCGTCGGTACTGCTTTTATCTCTACAAGCAATATTCTATCCGTTGCTTACCCTACGTTGACTACACTTCTGCCTACCTCTTTATTTAACATCATGGCAACCCCTCGTTGGCTGTCGTCCCCGCCCCTGTGTATTATTCTATAACTATCACTTCAGTAAACCTCGCATAAACCTAAAACATCTATATTTCATCTTATACTTTTTATTTTCAAATTTTCCTGTCCTCGGCATCATTATCAGGAATGACGTTAGTGACGTTATTGATGAATTATATCATCCTTCGCTGGTTAGGCCTCATTTATAGAATATGCTGCAAGTATATATGGGATCCTCAAAAAGTTAGATTGATTGCCGAATTGGATTGCGTGCAGCATAGAGGAGCTAGACTTGCAAAATGCTGTTTTGATAAACTTACAGGTGTATCCAAAATATTAGAGCTGCTAGGCTGGGAATCACTTAATGAAGAGAAAGTTAAATTGCAGATTAAATCTCTTGCATGTGAATTGAAAGGACGTATTTTTAGCAGTGATGATATTGGTACTGTACTATTACTCCCGGTCGTACTGCGTTAGGAGAGATCATGTCATTAAAATTAGAGATATTAAGTGTACAGATAGATACAGAACAGATAGATTCAATGTGTCATTTTTTACACGAACGGTTAGGGATCAAAATAATGCTGTACGACCGCGGTAGGAGTAAAAATATTCGGGTGAAAATTAGTCTGCTGTGTACATGTTCATCCCGTGCCATTCACCCTAGCAGTAGCTTGTAGGGTACTAAAATACGAGGGTCATCCGGAAAGTAGTACCCGTTCGTGCCGCATGAAGTGCTGACGACGCGAGTAGCCGCTGGACGAGGTCAGATAGCTTCAGTGGCTTGTCTGCCTTCTCTGAGCCAAGTTGCGTGACGCTAGCATTGCCTGTGTTGTTTCTGTGATTGTTTACAATGTTTAAAAAAATTGAGAACGCCGCCAGTTGTGAAGTGAGGGCAGTGATTAAATTCCTCAATGCAAGAAACGTTCGCCCATGTGATATTCATCGCCAATTAAAGGAGGTGTATGGAGACAATGTAATGGACGAGTCGTCTGTTCGGCGGTGGTGTCGCAACTTCAACATGGGGAGGGGGAACACACACGACGATGAGCGTTCGGGGAGACCGTCTGTCATTACAGACCAACTGGTGAGCTCAGTTGACGAATTCGTGAGGAACGATCGGCGCGTCACAATTGATGACATCTGTGAGCATTTTCCCAATGTTTCTCGAACAATTGTTCATGAAATTGTTAAACACCATCTGCATTATGCAAAAATTTGTGCAAGATGGGTCCCTCGCATGCTTACAGATGAGCACAAAACCAAGCGTATGGCTGCAGCACTGACGTTTTTGGGACGTTATTCTGATGAAGGAGACTCTTTCTTGACTCGCATAATTACTGGTGACGAAACATGGGTTTGTTATGCATCACCTGAGAGTAAACGACAGTCAATGGAGTGGCATCATGCTCATTCACCAAAAAAACGAAAAAAATTCAAGACAGTTCTGTCCACCAGGAAACTCATGGCAACCATTTTCTGGGATCGACGAGGTGTATTGGCTGATGCCTCAACTCTCCCATGGTTCACGATTGAGCATCTAAGTGATATTGATGACAAGGTCCATCACCTCAATTCTCTCCTTTCTGTTCTAATCAACACACATGCCCCCCTCATCACCAAGCGAATTTCTAAACCTCAAACTCCCTGGCTTACCACGGACATAAAACGCATGATGGCCAGACGTGATTCTGCACTACGGGCCTTTCGTAAAGCCAAGGACACGAGCTCACTGCAACATTTCAAATCCCTCAGAAACAAGACCAAACAGTTCATCAGAAACGCTAAAATTAGATTTCTTCATTCTTCTAATGGCTTCAAACAATCTTCCGCCGAACTGTGGAGTAATCTCAGAGCCTTTGGTGTTGGGAAAATCAAAGCCATGGAAATCCCGTCTTCCGTATGCCTTAACACACTCAACAAACAATTCATAACTCCTCCACTTCAAGATGACACTAAACACAATGACACTAAACAAGCATACATCAAAAAACTCCTTCAACAAAGTCCGAGCTATCCAACTAATCCTTTTTGCTTTTCTACTGTCACCCAGACACAGGTACTCCATGCACTTTGGAATATTAAATCTAAAGCACAAGGTTCAGATGAAATTCCGATATTTTTAATAAAGAAATTAATTCACATACTTTTGCCATTTATTACACACATATTCAACTGGTCCCTTATGCAAAATAAATTTCCTTCTCAATGGAAAAGGGCTCATGTTCGCCCCATTCCGAAGAAAAATCTTTCCTCTGATCTGTCCGAATACAGACCTATTAGTCTCTTGCCTACACTATCCAAAGCTCTTGAGAAATTGGTACACGAGCAGATCTCACAGTTTCTTAGAGATGCCAATTCCTTTAATCCTCTGCAATCCGGTTTTCGTAAATCTCATAGCACCACCACAGCACTAATTAAAGTCACGGACGATATTAGATACGCCATGGACAAAAGACTGGTAATTATTATGGGTCTTCTCGACTTCAGTAAAGCCTTCGATTCTGTTGAAAAAGACATACTTATTACAAAACTTCGCACACTGAATTTCTCCCCTACTGCCCTGTCTTGGTTCAAATCCTATCTCAACGACCGTTTTCAAAAGGTTAGCACCACCTCATCTTCCTCAGAATGGATTGAAGTAACACGTGGTGTTCCTCAGGGATCCATACTTGGACCTCTACTTTTCTCCCTCTATATTAATGATATATCCACTCAACTTAAATACTGCAAATATCACTTGTACGCTGACGACTTACAAATCTATCTCCATTCTTCCACTTATGATCTTCCTACCGTGATAGAACATATAAACTCTGACCTGGACTCTCTCTCAAACTGGAGTACACTTAATTTTCTTAAAATTAATCCAAAGAAGAGCCAAGCGATCATTGTTGGGCATTCACGACTCCTCTCAACTCTTAGTTACACCGAGATTCCACCACTTCAACTACCTGACTCCATCATTCCTTACCAGAAAACAGTAAAGAATCTTGGAATAGTTCTCCACGAAACATTAACTTGGACTGAGCATGTTATTAAAACTTGTAAAACCATTTATTGTTGTCTTCACTCCCTCAAAAATATCAAAAGCCTACTATCATTTTCCCTACGCAAACAATTAATCCAGACTCTCATATTTCCTCATTTTGACTATTGCGACTCAGTATATCAAGATTTATCAGTTGAGCTATCCCTTAAACTCCAGCGTGCACAAAATGCTTGTGTGAGATTCATCTTTAACCTTCAGAAAAGCGACCACGTCTCTGAGTATTACCGCGAACTTAAATGGTTACAACTCAAGCCTAGACGGAATATGCACATCCTTTTGCTTCTCTACCAAATCAGAAACTATGAAATCCCTCAATACTTATCTTGTAACTTCACTCCGATTAACAGTGTGCATGATGCCAATACACGGAGAAAACATCTCTATTTAATACCTAAACACAGGACAGAAATCTATAGTAACTCTTTCCACATTACAGCCTGTAGACTTTGGAACTCCTTACCTACTGACATTAAGAATTGCCGCTCACTTAAAATATTCAAGAAAAAACTCACTAAAGAGCTACTGCTCAAACAAAACAACTCCTAGCAAATTTCCTCCTTACCGTAATTCATCTCATTCTTCTACACAGGAACCTGACCACCTTTATTTCTTACGTTCTTCCTTTCTTTTGAACTCTTAACGACTCAAAAGTAATTTCTTATTTCATCAAGTATTTCAAAAGTAATCTTTATTTTATTATTATTTTTATCATTATTTTTTAATTTATTTATTTTTCTTTTATTATTATTACATTAATTATTTATTTTATGTTATTTATGTTTCCCTCATGTATCTTGTTTTTCTTTTATGTTAATATATTTTGTTCAAATCTATTTCTGATGTATCAACTATCGCTTTGTTTACACTTGTATATGCTATTAATATCTCTTGTAATTGTGTTTACCATCTCTATTTTATTATTTGTATTCTTGTACATGTTTGCTATGTTCTTTATAACATTATCTGACGATGGGTTAAATGGAAGAGGGGACCTGAAGGTCTCAATTTCGCCCAGAATAAAGACGTTTATCTATCTATCTATCTATTGCTTATTGATTTTATGGCCCGTGGAGACACTATTAATGCCAATGCGTATTGTGAAACATTAAAGAAATTACGGCGGGCAATACAAAATCGGCGGCGAGGTCTATTGTCTACTGGTGTCATTCTCGTTCATGACAATGCCAGGCCTCATGCAGCTGGGATAACACAAAAACTTTTGCAGCAATTCAAATGGGAAACTTTCGACCATCCACCGTATAGCCCGGACTTGGCCCCTTCAGATTTTCATCTCTTTACAAAGCTTAAAGACTTTTTGGCAGGAAAAAGATTTGACAGCGATGAAGAACTTAAAGAAGGAGTGACCCTGTATCTCAATGAGCTGGCGGCGAAGGACTATGCAGCAGGAATACAGAAACTTGTCACACGTTATGACAAATGCCTTAATTTGCTTGGAGATTATGTTGAGAAGTAGTTTAAAGTATCCTCTTTCAAATAAAATTTTTTATGTTTGTTAATATTTACTTTTGTGTCTTTATTTCACGAACGGGTACTACTTTCCCTACTGATACATATGTCTTACTTTCGTGTGCTCTCCCGCGATTCGCTATAAATGTTGGCGTCGGAGGTTCCCGGCGGTACTCTCTCATTGGAGGAAGGCGATAAGGAGAGCGTAGCCGGCCACCCACCCGGGGCCTCTTATCTCGGGCGGATGTGACGAGCCCTACCGCGGGGTCTGTGCCTCTCGTCTCCCGACCGTTTGAATTTTGAGGACAAGTCAGGTGGAAATCTAAGAGTTAATTTAACCGTAAGTTTACATCAAACATTTCGTGTCTAGGGGAGAACGTTCAAGAATACGGTCGACTGTTCGTTGGGAGCTGCGTGGTAGTCTAGTGGGCACGTGGTGACTTCCGGGGCATTGGTGGGTGACGACACTTCTCGCCTTCACCGGGGCTGCGAGTACTTCATCCGCCACCCAGCTGGCTGCTTACGGCTGTGAAACTTATCTAATATTCATATTTTTAAAATTTATTCGGAATGCAGTAATATTATATCCTTAGAAGATCCTTGTTTGAAAGAAACGCCATCTTTCAGTTTAAAAAAAATTTCAATTTTAAAAAATTAGTGCGAGAAAGGCACCGACTGCAGCACCACAGTTGCAGGACTCTCACGCTCACCCCCAAGGCAAAACGCACACGGAATGCATTTCATCCCTATCCCAACGCTATTATGTATAATAAAGCACCTAGCTACAGGATTAAAGACTTTTTGAATGGGTGGGTACGAAGAGAAGTGATAGATGGAGTCAGCTCAAATGCAGTAGAAGTTACTTCAGGTGTTCCCCAGGGAAGTGTCATCGTACCTCTTTTATTCCTTATTTAAGTTAACGACATTGACTCCGTAGTCACTAGTAAGATACGTTTATTTGCCGACGATACAGTGGTGTACCGTGATATCCGTGATCCTGAGGATGCAGCAGCTTTATCAAATGACTTAAAATTCTATAAAACACTTGTGAGACACTTGCCAGTTGGAATTAAAGTTGAAAAAGTGTGCGAGGATAGATCTCACCTCAAACTAGTCCTAAAAACGTGTGACATTCACATAATGGCGGGACAATAAAGCATAAGGGTATGCAAGTGGAGCATTTTGAAGGTGTTAAATACCCCCTTCCCTCCCCAGAATTTCTGGAGACGGCTACAGAAATATAGTAGATTCTGCTAAATAGAGTTAACGTCACACGTGTGTTTTTTTTTCACTTTTCTTTGGTCAAAAACGGATCATTTTGAAGAACAATGTGATTTCAGTTTCAGTATGGGTAATATTAAGTTATATTACAATTAGTCTCCCAATTTGATGGTGGTAAAAAAAGAAACTTTGCGCTTCCACATAAAGATTGAATATTTCACGACCATAGTTTCGTTGCCGCGCATCATCATCAGGTGATGTGATTGTCCTTAGATATGGGAGACTTCATTTATAGCATCGGCTCATCGATACTAAATGAAATTGTCTTTAGTGTTTTATCAAATTTAAATGTTGTACTTGTAGTAATGTGATATTGCCATATAATTCCTACATCCTAAAGAAAGAATTATGATTTAAAGGTCGATATGGACATTGCGACTTTCGCCATCACTGACCTTAAGAGAAAAAAAGGAAATGACTACATATAATTGGGTCTTCCAATGTTGAAATGGTAAATTTTCCCTTTTAAACCCCTCCACACTTGATTTTTACAATGATTAATACTGACGATTAATTTCTATTGTAAGTATTTATAGGCATTGCCCAAAACACTTTCAAACTCGCAGAAATCTCTCTCTCCCTCCCGAGGGCCAGCGTTGCTCTAAGAAGCGGAGATCGGAGGAAATATTGCACTGAATCGCAGCTGGCCGCAAGTCGTCGAGGATTTCGAGGAAGTGTGCCCGCGGCGTTTGCCGCTTTTTCGCTGCGGGAAATTCCAAAGCGGATCGTCTGAGTATCCTGCCGGATATACTTCCGGAAGCTGGAAACCTTGAGCCCTCGAAATGGAATAAGGGCGTATTGAGCGGCAGTGGGATGTTGAAGACGGCAATAGAGGGGGGAATGTTAGGCAAACGAGGAAAGGGCAGGAACAGAATAGGGGTGTTGGACGCGATGAAGGGGGGAAGGAAGTACACAGAGATGAAGAGGGACCTGATGTAGAGTAGGTTGCTGGAGTGTGTTTTGTTAGGAATCACTAAATATTTATTTGGTAGTTGCGGCCATCCAAAAACCTACCTTAACCGGTAGATTACCAAATAACAATCACTCGAGTACTCCGCGCTATCTTATCCAGTACTGAACCCGACAGGGTATTAAATTCACATATCAGGGTAGGGGATGTTAAATTCACATATCCTTTCTCTGTGTCGATTATGATTTCTTTGGATGATCTGGTTACCGGAAAATCACACATCTTGGGTGTAGCTAAGTGTGCTAATGTTCCTTGCCCGAGAAACGAATCCAGGCCGTCTGTCCAGTAGTCTACCCCTGGACCCCGCGCAGGGAAAGCAACTGTCCCCCTACCCTGATGTGTGAATTTCACACGCCGTTTGGGGTGAACTCTACTATCACCTCCCAACGCACCTTCGGGTTGAATACTGTGTTTGTTTTTTTTAAATACACACAAAAATATTGTATATTCGAAATAGAAACACTTCGGCGACGCACGAATATATAAAAACACAGATATAGATTTTTAAAACATAGAAACACGAAGGGAAGACACTCACATATGTAGTTCTGACGTTTCGACGGCACGGCCGTCATCATTAGATTCTGATGTGTTAGTTTAAAAAAACTCTCAATAAAAAAGTAAATCAAATGCCCCCTGCTTGGGTAACATGTTTCAAATTTCGACTGGAAGTAGATAGTCATCAGTAACATATGGTTGACCTACCGCGTCGAAACATCAACACTCGGTATTTGGGAGAGGAGACATGAGCAGGGACAACTAATCAGGGATTTAGGACGCAAACCTTTTATAGATAATTGAAGATAGTTGTATAAATTATATCTTAATTATGCATACATCCAAAGTAGCCAATTTTTTCGACTGATTTTAGCCCAGGCCTCTGCAATTGCAAGGAAATGTATTATATGTCTCGGTAGTTAATTGCCGAATTAAGAAAAAATAAAGTCTCGGAATAAGGATCGTCAAAATTTCACCTATTTTCGTTGATTATTCTGCGAACAAGAGTGTAATTTAGTATGAAAACGAACATTTTAAATAACAATTTATATTCTCATGCATTCAATAAAATCAGTTGAACATTAAGGATACGTAATGTAATAAGCAAAACTACAACACTTTTGAACTATCTTCACTCACGCTAAGGGATTAGAATTACATTTTCCGACCGCAGTAGCGATAAATATTAGTCTGATGTTTATTCACACCCTGTCGTTGACTCTAGGCTCCGAGTGACACACTCTCCTCGCCCCAAAAAGGCTCTGCATGAGCTCATCCAAGGGAAAGCCATGCACGCTGTCTATCTTATGGCAATAGTGTCGCCGAACATTAGTTTTGTGTTTGTAGGCTGTTGTGACTACTGTCAATGCCATGCTTTACGTAAAAGTGCTATTAGCAATTATGCTGAAAATGTATTGTTACTCCCTATCTTATTGCGGTAGGAGAAATGATGCCAATAACATTAGAGAGATTAAGTGTAGAACAGATAGATTTAAGATGTTATTTTTTCCACGAACGACAAGGGATCCCACACCCCCTGCCACACACCCTAGTGGTGGCTCGCAGGGTACTACAAATTACTAAAAATACTAATATAAATCACTGAAATGTATTCTGGCGAAAAAATCGGATTGTATGGACTTGTTGACATAACATTCCACGGAAACCATGAATGAACAGTAAACTCTTGTGTCCACAGACTAAATCACATCTGAAACCGGAAGTGGGACTGTGGTGGACGTAAAATTATACGATGTGGTGGACGCATGATGATAGCAAATAATTATTCCTGCGGTGTGCGATTAATTTGGAGATATGATATTTAAGTTTATTTCGGACATTTGCCCGCATTTTCCGGTACATTTTCTATTAGAAACATCCTCTAATTTTCAAAAAAACATTGGAAAAATATTGTCAACGATTGATTATAATCAATTAATTAAAAATAATTATTTGAAATGCACCTACTTATCCAAATAAAATCCAGCTCTCTATATTCGCATATTCCCAATACGTAGAACGGCCTTGGCACTAATATGAAATAAAGCTAATTGTCAAGAGAAATGTTGCTAACCTGTGATGGTACGCCGAGGCGTTCAATTTGAATTGTACTGCGCGCGCAGGTGAGTACCCAATCACCCACCTATGCAATATTTTAACGCATCAAAGGTTAAGGTGCCCAACCATCGGAAATATCTAATAGTCATTTTTCATAGTTTGGGCGGGAATCTGGGCTCCACCGTGCCATCACCCTGGCCCCCCCCCCTGGCGAATGAGAGGGGGTAAAAGGGGGTGTGGGCTAGCCGCCTTACCGCCACCGCCGCCGTCCCGACGCCGTTGACGACGAGGTCTCTGACGGGGGCCTCCTGCAGACACCTGACGGCGCGGGCGGTGTCGTTGGCACCCACGGGGCACCTCAGCTGCCTCGCGAGCCTCCGCGCCGATGTCTGAGGGTCGGCACCGGTGGCCCACGCGGAGAGGGAACTCCCGCTCATGGCCACCACGGACCGGAAGAGGCCTGCTCCTCGTCGTAGACAGAGAGAGAATTAACAGCTGCGTCCAGACTCGCATTAGGGCGTGCATACTTTCAAGTGGGTTCTAAATATTAGGATACTAACGAAAAAGCGACTGTAGTCTGGTGTGTATTCACCCCCTGCCACTCACTCTAGCGGTGGCTGGTAGGGCACTAAAAATAACAAATATGTATACAGCACAGAGGTAGAGCGTTGAACTACCGAACGGAGGGCCCGGGTTCAATTCCCGGAAAAGTTTCTCTGGTACCCTGAAATTTGTTTGCTGAATGGTAAATCCACTGTAGTGGTGAGGTACCATCTGCTGAATCCAAGTCATGTGATTTTTCGGGCACCAGATCTTCCTGGGAAACCATAACCTGCACAGGGAAAGGAACTGGCCCCCCTTATTACCCTGTTTACGTATGAATTTCACACGCCGTATAGGGCTTAGTACTGGGTGAACTCTACTATCACCTACCAAACCGACCTTCGGGTTGATTCCTGTGTTTATGGTTTTATTTATCCATACCAATCTGCTTGGATTTGGACACCCTGCGCAGAAGTACTGCCAATTATGTAGCTAAGAATAAGGAATAAACAGATGATGTCCGAATGTAAATGTTTTGATAGTGCCCTTTACAACTCATTCGGAAGTTTTTTATTAAATTTTTCCCTTTCTTTCTTAATTAATTCTTCTTAATTTATTAACTTGGGCGATTTTTGGTAATATTTTCGTATTCATTTTCACTTATCGTACTATATTTAAATCTTAATAGATTATCCGTTTTTTTAATATTTTGATTCAATTATTGGGTCAGATAGCATTGCTTTAAAATTATTTAAAACTATCAATCGTATTACATGGTATTTTACTGCTGGGTAATTTTGCGTTTATTAAACCTCGACAGTATTTTTTTAAGATAGGCTTTGTATCGTGTGTAGTCCATTAATATTTATGCGTACTTTTCTCGCTAAATGTTTCTTATTTTTAAGTTAAACATAGCATCAATTCAACATTAATCCTACAAATCGTCTTTGTCGGCGCTTTACTTTTTGTTGGTTTTATTACTCTGTGGGCTTAGTGAAACGTGACTCCCTTTGCCAAAGTTTGGCAAACGACCCATGATTACCCAGTTGGATCCATGCAGACAGCTTTATTTTCACTAAGGGCGTTACTCAATGCCTCTTACACCCTCCAAACACAACATTACGCTCGAAGAATATTTCCCGTAATATGTGCATACCAAAATAAGATTAAACAAGCACACAAACGAGGCATGTTTCCAAACACGATAAAATGAAAACATGAATGAAATAACAAACAAAGAAATATGTTCTTACCTCTACCTTTCAAATATCTGTAGGCAATAAATTAATAAAATAAAGTTATTGCAAGAATCAAACTAAATTCATGCGGAAGACATTAAATTTCTCTTGCCTAAGGAAAGATCCGCATTTTCCCAACTCGCGTTAATAAAGCCTTTCGTTTTTTCAACGAGTAAAATAGAACTCTCTCGAAGAAATAACCATTGCTTTTGCGACCAGCATACACGCATATTATATAGCCGTCATGGCGATTATCCCTCTGCTAGTTGTCTCGCTTGTAGCACTTGCAATTATGGGGTTGCAATAAGGCGTAGTTAGGATACACTTCTCGCGTCTTAAATCCTGGGGTCGAAATAAGGTGACTAAATTTGGACCCTCTAGCTGCATCACGAGACACCCTACAAGATGGTGTCCTCCCTTGATTGAACGATTAAAGGCCCCCAAATGATGAATCTGGACACAGCTGAAAAACCAATGCCAATTTACAACTTGAAAAATGCAAATTGAATTTTAAAACGTTTTTATTGTAATTGTATGATTTTAAACGGTATATTGCGGAAAATAAGAATAAATTGGAAGGATAGGAGACTAATCCGCAACCTATGTGTATCTCTGCCTCGCCAGTTGGGAGTGGGGAGCGGATAGTTCGAATTGGCAGTGTAAGGAAGAGGTGTAAGGCAGGGTTGCCCATTGTCACCGGTGCTATTCTACCTATATGGAGAAAATAGTTAAAGAAGCATGGGAAGAACTGGATGTGAGTGAATGTGAGTGAGTGAAAGGAATGAAATTCGGGGGGAATTCGTAAAATCGGTTAGGTTTGCTAATGACCAAGCTCTAGTTTGTCAGTCAGCCAAGGGGTTGCAAGCATTGCTGAGTAAATTGGAAATTCAGTGCGATAAATATGGGATGTTAATCAATATTATAAAACAAAGGTTTTGCGATTTTCCAGAAAGAAAAAGGCTAAGCTAAACATGAAAATAGGAGGGCAAATTAATTAATACAAGTACACGTATATTGCATGAATAAGTAGTATATTGGAGGGATAGTAGACTTATCCTTAACCCGACATGCCTCAAACTGCTCAGTTGCGAGTGGCTGATGGGTCATAAAAACAGTTGGTTTGGTGATGATCAGCAGGAATTAGTTTTCCCAATCAGTCAAGTTACAAGCAATGCTGAATGCACTATAAAGCAAGTGCGATAAGTGCGGGGTGAGAATAATTGTAAATAAAGTGAAGGTTGTGCAGTTTTCGAAAAAGAAAAGAGATGATTAAAATAATAATATGGGAGCGCAAAAACTAGAGCAGGTGGAACAGTTTACGTATCCTGGAAATGTTTTTGACCAAAATGGTCAAAGTGGTAGGGAAGAAAGGAGAAAAATTGTGATTGCTATCTCGGAAGTGTTTTGAATTGCGTTAGGCAAGGTGGCTTTCTCAAGGTGGAGGGAGTTGATGACGGGGACGTTGAGTAGGGAGGTTAAGACAAGATTCGTAAAAACTCTGATATGGAGCGTAGCAATGTACGGCGCGGAAACGTGGTCGTTGAAGCAGGATAGACGTAGATTGGAGGCTTTTGAAATGTGGATGTGGAGAAGAATGGAGAAGGTGAAATGGACCGAAAGGAAAACAAATGAGGAAGTACTGGAGATGGTGGGTGAGGAGAGGGGTTGGTTGAGAGAAATTCTATGGAGGCAGGAAAAATGGACGAAAGGAGCATTGAGCGGCAGTGGGATGTTGAGGAAGGTAATAGAGGGGAGAATGTTAGGCTACGAAGAAAGGGCAGGGACAGGATAGGGATGTTGGACGGGATGAAGGGAGGAAAGAAGTACACAGAGATGAAGAGGGACCGGATTCAGAGTAGGATGAAGACAAGATAGCCAAGACCTGTTGGTACCAAGAAGACAACAACAACAAGTGATTGGCACAAAGTGATAAGGAAAAAAAGTTACAAGGGGAAAAATAGAGAACACACAATAGGTCACTTGGGTGTGTTTGAGAAACAGTGACCCATGTTTTCCACAGTCACACACTAAAGTCAAAATAAATGATAAAAATAATAAAACAAACACAACCACTCGATCACTAGGATGTGTTAAGAAATTACAGTCACTCTCGATAATCACATTCACACACACACACTCACACAGGGTTTACAAGGATCTCTCTTATGTCAGTGACCCGTCAATCACACAAATAATTGCAAAGTTATAAAAAGGATGTAGCAAAACAGAACAGACCGTGGCTACGTTCACATTTACATCGTAGAGTAGGATGTTGGGTTGTGCTTTGTTAGGGGAGACAAGATATTTATTGGCTGTTTTGTCCATCCAAAATCTCCCTTAACCGGTAAATTGCCTCATTTGTCAAAATATTTTTTCAATCAATGCACATTTGAAATAATACATGTGACTATAACATAAGAGATTCTTGTGACGCTAAACCCTCGATGACATCTCGAATTTTCGAGAGAAAATGGTATCGGCTTTATACCTGTTGAAAATTATGTAAGCAATGCACATGTTTTATTGTGACGTGACTATCAATGGCAGCGTGGTCAAACCAGTCGCTAAATGTGGTTGGGGGGGGGGGGTGCCCTTCCAACGCAGCCGGTCACCTGTTTGCTCCGAGCAGTCTGAGCGGAAAGACGTGCCTCCGCGTGAAGTGTGTTTTTCTACTTTGTAACACGGTAAATACACGGTCAAGCTTCACCATGACAATGTCCCTAGTCACACGTCCTTCATCGTTACCAAATTCGTGGACCGGAGCACCATCCCGGTGGTCCCCCAGCCCCCTTAAAATTCCCGACTTGATTCCGTTTGATTGGGAGACTAGGTGGAAAACATCCAAGAGCATATTACGCAACGTTCCTGAGAGACATTCCCGTAGAGAGGAGTTTCAGGGTGCCTTCCCGGCGTGGCAGACACGTCTCAAGTACGATCAATAAATACAATTTTCAAGAGATTCAGGCGAAATGTGGAAGTTCGTCATTTTGAGAAAAACAAAATTTGCTCTTTTCCACAGATAAATCTGTGAAAAAGGGCAAATTTTGTTTTAATCTAATTTTCCCTCAGAGTGCGCATTACTTTTATAGTGAAGCCTGTACATATTGAAAATTATAAATATGTTAGTGCTCTGTAGATGATCTTTTGTGCCATTTCCGAAGTTAGATCCTTAAATATAAGAGCGGGTATTTAAACGGGCCCGGGGGATTTATTAGGCTTTATATTTTCAGCAAAATTTCTATTCCGTTATACTTGCATGATATTTCTATTTTGGGCATCGTTTGACTGGCACGATTTGGTAAGCTATCGAAGACATTCGGTGAGACATTGGTGAACACGCTTTGAAAGAAGGAATTCAACAAGTTAGCATTTTCCAAACTCTGGTTACACTTCCGCCTTTATCATTTCTGAGTGAATTGACTGTTCACTTATTTCCCTGAATCTCTTGATGGGCAAGGTACTTAAAATTGGGATTTATTGGAAGAGTATTGGGGAAGTGTGGCGAAAAGTTGATTGAGTGTAACTATCTTTCCCTACAGTTAAGACTTTACTTAGAATATGCTGCTAGTAAGTAGAATCCTCACTAAGTTGGATTGATTGCCGAATTAGATCGCTTGCAGCGTGGACGAGCCAGATTTCTGAAACTAACAACACTTACAATGAACTTCGTTGCGTATGTAGATCAATAGAAGAGTTATTGTGGGCATCACCCACGGAGCGCGGTTAATCTGCAATTTAAATATCTTGCACACATTCGAAGGTTTGTGTTATGATGTAATTACAAATGTATTGAATCGAATGTATTGAATGCCCTACAGTTTTACTACAGTTGGAAAGATCATGCAAATAATATTGCAGAGCTCAGCTGTAGAGTTTTCACGAAAACGGCAAGGGTCGGAATTACTGACAAACGACGGCGCTAAAGGAGCTTTTTTGATGATCTGTATCCCTGTGTGTGTGGCCATCTAATTTCATGTGACCTTTATTTTAATGCCCTAACTGTTATTATCAGCTCGTGGAGATGTGTTTACACTTACATACTGTAAAAAGTGTTTCCATTTTTTGAATTTTTAGCTATTTCTATTGGAAACTGACTATATTAGAATATGCTGCTGGAAAATACTATATATAGAATTCTCACGAAGAAGATTAATTACCAAAGCTGGATCGCGTGCAGCGTAGTGGAACTAGATTTTGTAAAACGTTGTTATAATAAACTTAGCATCGTTTCTAAAATATCAGAGCAGCTAGGCTGGGAATCACTCACGGAACGAAGATTAAATTACGGATTAAAGCTCTTGCATAACTCGGAAGGGAGTCTGGCAATGATGTTGAAAATGCATTACTACCCCATCGTACGACGGTAGGAGAGATTATGTCAGTAAAATTAGAGAGATCAAGTGAAGAACAGATAAGATTTAAGATGTCATATTTTGCATGAACGATACCGGATCAGAATAATAGAATTCTATGGTTTTCGACTCAACTTTAACTTTCGGCTCAATCCAACCCCAGAAGTTCTCCATAATGCAACAAAGGGCCGAAGAATGGACGTCTTAGAACATCTAGAGATAAGGAATAACGTTGCAAATGGATTCCTAGTTACTGATAATGTTTCCCTTATATTCCCCTCTCCTAGATGCCCCTCACACCCAGTAACTCTCATCTCATACCCACCCTCCCCCACCTAGTACCACCATCATCCCTCTGCGGAGAGTCAACTCAACCGGTTTGCCTGGCTGCCGCTCTGCATTTGACCTATGCCCTCTCCCCGCCCCCTTCCTTGGTTGCTCACGATCCTCCCCCCTCCCTCTTTCCCTCCACGCCACATCCAGCCGAAAAACCCCTCCCACAACGTCCATTCATGTATAAATGTCAAAAAGGCCTGCATATTGTGCCTCATGATTTCCACTATTCGACGAAACCGGTCGTTTATAAAATAAAAACCAGTGGAAGCTACAAAGTTGTAATTAATCAATTTTGGATCATGAAATCATTATCCGACCGCGGTAGGGGTAAAAATATTCGGGTCAAAATTACGTCGTCTGATAAGTATTCACCCCTGCCGCACACCTTAGCGGTGGCTTGGAGGGTGTTCAAAAATAAATTACAAGGATGTTTTTTCGGGAGGAGTGAGGGTTGGTGTGCTCACCTCCTCCGCCGTACGGGGATTGCGCTAGGAGCATGGCGGCGGAGGCGCCGGCGTCGTGGCCCGCCAGCGACACCTTGCTGCCGTCTCCTCCGAATACGTGGATGTAGTCCTTGACCCACTCGAGCGCCGTCAGCTGGTCACACAGCGCCGCGTTCCCCGGCGAGTCCTTGTCTCCGTGGCCGAGGAAACCTTTTCGCGGAAATAGACATTTACGATAGAGCTCACCCAGGCTGAAATTTCCACTGAGCGGAATGAGTATTGCGTAGTGTAATGGTTGGTCGTCTGCTACAGTTTGGTTTCAATTTTCAGAAAACGGATACATCAAACCAACATCGCCCTGCTAACACACCTTTGGAACTGTGATGTCCCAAACTAAACCACAATAAGGCAGCTCAAGCAGAATAATCTTCTATGAGTCTGTCCTATTTTCCTTTTGGACATTTGGTCTTCCTAATTCATAAGTAAATATGAAAATGAAAGTTATCAACTATATATATATATTATTATTATTAGGTAATCTACCGGTTAAGGTAGGTTTTTGGATGGACACAACTATCAAATAAACATTTTGTAACTCCCCACCTAGCAAACTAATCTATATCAGGTCCCTCTTCATCTCGGTGTACTTCTTTCCTCCCTTCATCCCGTCCAACATCCCTATCCTGTTCCTACCCTTACCACGCTTGCCCAACATTCTCCCCTCTATTACCCTCTTCAACATTCCACTACCGCTCAATACGCCTTTCATCCATTTTTCCTGCCTCCATAGGATTTCTCTCAACAAACCCCTCTCCTCCCCCACCATTTCTAGTACTTCCTCATTTGTTTTCCTTTCGGTCCATTTCACCTTCTCCATTCTTCTCCATACCCACATTTCAAAAGCCTCCAATCTACGTCTATCCTCCTGCTTCAGCGACCACGTTTCCGCGCCGTACATAGCTACGCTCCATATCAGAGTTTTTACGAGTCTTGTCTTAACATCCCTACTCAACGTCCCCGTCATCAACTCCCTCCTCTTTGAGAAAGCCTCCTTGCCTAGCGCAATTCTTCTCCTTACGTCCCTACCACTTTGACCGTGTTGGTCCAAAACACTTCCGAGATATGTAAACTGCTCTACCTGCTCTATTCTTTCCCCGCCTATTTTAATATTTAGCTTAGCCTTTTTCTTTCTAGAAAATCGCATAACCTTTGTTTTATTAATATTGATTCTCATCCCATATTTATCGCACTGAACCTCCAATTCACTCAACAATGCTTGCAACCCCTTGGCTGACTGAGCAACTAATGCTTGGTCATCAGCAAACCTAACCGATTTTACGAATTCCCCTCCGACTTTCATTCCTACCTCCAGTTCTTCCCATGCCTCTTTAATCATTTCCTCTACATATACGTTGAACAGTACCGGTGACAATGGGCAACCCTGCCTTACACCTCTTCCTAACACTGCCCATCCGGACTCTCCGTTCCCCACTCGCACCTGAGCAGTCTGAGACATGTACAGGTTGCGGATCAGTCTCCTGTCCCTCCAATCCATTCCTATTTTCTGCAATACACGCATTAATTTTTCCCAATTCACTCTATCAAACGCTTTTTCGAAATCTACAAAACAGGCAAAAACGTCCTGATTGTATTCTATATTTCTCTCGACTAGTGATCTCATTACTGCAATGGCATCACGCGTACCTCTTCCTTTCCTGAACCCAAACTGATCATCCCCTAAGTAATCATTTGCCTTACTCTCTATCCTTTTGTTGATGATCCTGAGAATAACTTTAGCTGCGTGGGATATCAAACTTATTGTTCTGTAATCCTCACATGACGAAGCCTTTGCCTTTTTTGGAATAGGAACTAACACCGATCTCACAAAATCTTCCGGCCAGATTCCTTCCTCATAGATACTACGAATCAGTCCATATATGGCCTTCTTCCCACCTTTCCCTAACCATTTCAACATTTCTACAGGAATATTGTCCACCCCCACAGCCTTGTTTGCTTTCATCTCCTTTAATGCCCTTTCTATTTCATCGTCGAGTATGCCTGGACCTAAGCTATCTTCTTCTACCTCATGTTCCTTTTCTATGTCTAACCTTGTCGGCCTAAGTTCTTTACCATACAGTGTTTCTATATATTCCTTCCATCTCTCTTGGATTTTTCCTGGTTCAACTATTATCTTACCCCATTTATCTTTAACTGTTAGCACAGATCTTGCCTTCTTACTTCCCGATAATAACTTAACCTTGCTGTATAGAGCACCAATTTCACCCTTCTTCTGTAGACTTTCCATATCCTCGCATTGCGTTTTCCACCATTCTTCTTTTGCTTTATTTGTGGCCCTTCTCAATTTATTGTTTAACTCTTTGTACTTCATTTTGCCTAACTCTGTGTTTACATTTTTCCATCTTCATCTCTCATCCATCTTTGCAATCATCTCATCCGTTACCCATGGTTTCCTTATCCTTTTCCCGTTAACGGTTCCTATAGTGTCTTTAGCGGCTTCCAATATCCCTTTCTTGATACATTCCCATTTTTCTTCGATAGCACTCAGTTCTTTACCGTCATCCATCATTTTCTCTACAGCCTCCTGATACTCCTTCCTCGTTAATTCATTTACTGCTTCTAAATTCCATTTTTTAACCCGCCGCCCTTGCCTTATCTTCTTGAAACGAACATTACATTTCATAACAACTAAATTGTGGTCAGAGTCCGCATCCGCTCCTGGGAAACTGTGCGAATTTATCACACTGTTCCTAAACCTGTGCCTAAACATAATATAATCTAACTGATACCTTTCCGAGTCACCTGGCATTTTCCATGTATACCTACGCCTTTTGTGGTGTCTAAACCATGTGTTGGTGATGACTAACCCCTGTCTCCTGCAGAATTCAATTGCTTTCTCTCCGCGTTCATTCCTCGTGCCTAACCCATAGTCCCCCACCTCACCACCATCTCTTCCTTCGCCTACCGTCGCATTCCAATCCCCCATCACTATTAAATGTTTCCCTGCAGGAACACTCGCGATGATATCCTCTAACTCATCATACATCCTATCGACTTCTTCCTCCTTGTGGTTGCTCGGTGGCATGTATACCTGAATAATGACCAAGTTCGTCGGCTCTGCTTTAATCTCTACGAGTAAAATTCTATCTGTCGCTTGCTCTATGTTGACTACGCTTCTTCCTACCCCTTTATTTAAAATTACGGCAACCCCTCGTTGGCTCTCGTCCCCGCCGCTGTATATTACTCTATAATTGTCACTCCAGTAATCCCCGCTATCCTTCCATCTCACCTCGCAGAGGCCTAAAACATCTATGTTACCTCTTTCCATCTCTCGCTTAATATTTTCTAATTTGTTTCTCCTCAACATTGTCCTGACGTTCCAGGTTCCTATTCTTACTACTTTCGCCTTCTTCTGAGTCTTCTGTCCTGCTGAAGTTATTTCTTCCCTTCAAGGGTTTCGTGGGATGACGACCGCGGAAGCCTTGCCTCTCCCGCTGCCGGGCACGACACACGGCCTCTTGGGCCGAGTCCCGTAGTTGCCAGGACTCATATTATCTATAGTGCCCATCATAATATTCTTTGGAATCATAATTGAGGTGGTTTCCCGTTGCCTTCCTCAATAGTGTTTTTAACGTGACACCATCACTTAATGGCCGCCCCACTGGGGTCAGACGCCATTGCAGCCGCCTCACTGAGGAACAGACGCTGCGTGGACTACCTTTCGTCTGGCTCCTAACCTTCGACCTATCTGGCATGGGTGACCCTTCCAGGAGTAATTATTATTACTCCCGCCAGCACAGCTCTTGGGGTCATCGGAACACACAAGCCCTTCCACCACGACAAGGTTGTAGTCCATGGGAGGGTATATATATATAATATTATATGTGGGTCGCGGTGGTCTAGTGGGTAGAGCGTTGGGCTACTGACCAGAGGGTCCCGGGTTAGATTCCTGGGCAAGGCACTCTGGGCACCTGCAGCCCCACCCAAGCTAATTGATTTTTCGGGTACCAGATCTTCCTGGGAAACCAAAACCGGCACAGGGAAAGGAACTGGCCCCCCTACCCTGATGTGTGAATATTCACACGCCGTATAGGGCTTGGTACATGGGTGAGCTCTACCATCACCTACTAAACCGACCTTTGGGTTGATTACTGTGTTTATGGTTTTTTTATTATATATATATTTGTTATATTATATATAAAATGAGACTGATCCGCAACCTGTACATGTCTCAGACTGCTAACGTGTGAGTGGGGAACGGAGAGTCCGGATGGGCAGTGTTAGGAAGAGGTGTAAGGCAGGGGTTGCTCATTGTCACCGGTGCTGTTCAACGTATATGTGGAGGAAATGATTAAAGAGTCATGGGAAGAACTGGGGGTAGGAATGAAAGTCGGCGGGAAATTCGTAAAATCAGGTTTGCGCATGACCAAGCTTTAGTTGGTCAGTCAGACAAAGGGAAAGGAGCCAGTCTCCATTATTACCCAGATGTGTGAATTTCACACGTCGTAAAGGGCTTAGTATTCGGTGTACTGTACCATCACTTACCATACCGACCATAGGGATGATTACTATGTTTATGGCTACATAATAATAATAAAACATCAGCTTATATAAGTGTGGAAAATGATAATAAATAATTAAATAAAAACATAACATAAAAACTAAAAATAACAAAAATATATAATTATTATTATGCACAAAAATAACACAGGCCTACAAAAAAAAATTTTTTTTGGTGCTGGGAATCTTTGTGATGATTTTAACTATATTTGTAGAGCTGAATCCAAATATGAAATCCGTTTTTATTTAACAGCTCTACTTTTTTAGGTATGGCACATCTTACGATTAGTTGTTTTAATATTTGATATATTCCGGAAAATAATTTTCAAAGTTAAATAAATCTATAAGTATACTAATTTATAACCACTCTGCGGTGTTCCTTTTATTTTCAATAAACTGTCAATAAGTTTTATATACATTTCTATATTGTAGTCCAATGAGATAATTATTAATATAATATTCCCATATCATCATGTAGAAGATTTTTTTACGTAAGTAACAACGTATCTATGTCTTGAAAACTATAGCTGATAGGAAAAAACTAGTGTCATAATTGGATTCAGCACCCCAATTGTTCTTTAAATCAACATTAAAAGCTCCGGCACCAAAACTACTGTTGGCCTGTGTAATAATACAACGAGGAACTAACAAGTGCCCGCAATTTCCTAAGACAATAAGTATCAATCGACCAACTATTGTTTTGAGCAAAATTATATTGTACTGTTAGTGTTAAATAGAATGTAATAATCCTCAGAATAGACGTATTTTTCGATCAGTATTAATTTGTCACTGCTCTAATTTGTACTTAAGCTTCTTTTTATCACGAGCAAAACATTTTGCATCGTTAATTATTTCCCTTTGTAACCACACATCTCTATTTAACAGAGACAACGTCGGAGTTTAGCATATTTTTCCACCGGGGCAGTTCATTCAAGTCGACACGCCTCCTGTCGGTGTCGGTCGGAATCAGACTGGTCCTCCCGGTTGGTGGAAACAATTCGTGGCAAACGAGGTGAAATCCACGCGATGCCTGGTGGTTTTATTATATGGGTGTTGAGGGGCAGTCCAAAACCTATACTTCGTTCTTAAACGCTGATATCTGCAACGAAACCATTGAACTGTATATACGAGCTATGAATTTGAAGAGTTCTCCGGATTGAATAGAAATACACGAATTGGCTCAGGGAAACTTTTTTATTTTTCAATGTAGTCTCCTGTGCACTAATACCCTTGGTTCATCGATGTTCCGAAGTCTTGATCCCATATTGAAAATTAGATTCCCTCAGGCCTACAAAATACCTACCTACCTCGACTGTTAGCTATTTGCTTGAAGGGAATCTCCGTCCACCCGGGGAAAATTTTTGAGCTCGGGGAAGATATAGACATCTAATGGGGCCAATTCAGGCGAATGAGCCGGGTGTGGCAACAATTTGTATCTCAGTTCACGTAATTATGCCATTGCAACGACACTTGTGTGTGGGCGTGCCTTGCCTTGATGAAATATGACTTCCTTCCTTGCCAAACCTGTCCTTTTTCCGTGTATTTTTGCTGCAGAGTGACCAGGAAGTTAATATAGTGTGTTCTAGTAATTGATTGACCAGTGGGAAGATAATCTATGAGAAGAATCCCTTTCGCATCCGAGAAAACTGAAGCCATCACCTTGACGGCTGACCGTATTGCCTTTGCTTTCTTTGGTGGTGATGGTGAATCAACATTTTTCTACAGTTTTTACTGCTGCTGTGCCCCTGGGGTATAGTTGTGGACCCAAGTTTCATTGTGGTCACCAACCGCCGCAGAAAAATTGTTGGTTGCCCTTAATACGGGTCAACCGTTGTTCAGAAATTTCCATTCTGATGCGTTTGTGATCAAGCACCAAGACCCCTTTTTAAATTAATTTTCTCATAAATTCCAGAGTTAAAATGTAATTTGTCCGTTTAGATGGCATCCCGACAGCTTCAGCTATTTCTTGCACTTTCATTCGGCGATCCTCCATGACCATTTTATTCACTTTTGCAATACTGTCTGGGGTAGTGACACATTTTGGCCGACCATTACGCGGATCATCATTCAAGCTGTTACGATCAAAATTAAACTCGTCTGGCCACTTGGCAACAGTTGAATACAAAGGAGCAGTGTCCCCTAGAGTGTTCTGAAAATAGCCATGAATTTCCTTTGCTTTCATACCATCCTTTACGAAGTGTTTCATCACTGCTCGACTCTCTCGATTTTTTCCATCTTCACAAATCACTATACAGGAACATCAACAGAGAGGCGTCCACACCACAGATCTCTTCCCAGAGCACTGATGTGTTACGTGTTTACTCATAAAGGACTACCTATTACTACGGGGGAAACTCATTGCGATATCGCTGACATTTTGTGGTTATTCCAAGAACTTTTCAAACGATCTTAGCAGCTATGAATTAGAAGTTGCTTCGAAGGCACTCAACCGGTTCGATCGATTTTCCCCCACCTTCCCCCTCCTATTTGAAAAACTCCAACCCCCTCATCCCTTACCCTTTCCTCCTGGTGCTACACCCCATGTCATACACCTTTTTAGGTGGCTCGCGGGGTATTTATGTAGATGTAGATCGCCTAATTAACCGTGCAAATGATTCCGGTGGAGTTTAATGCGGCGGAAGGATAAGATCGTCCTCCTTATTTTAAGTGGAAATTGAGACAATGAGGTCTTCCACCAACTAAATCACATGAAATTTTGAAGAGCAAATGTAAAGAGCAAATATGCTTCATAATTTAACCAACCAATGGGCCCAAGTCGATACTGTATGGTCACGACGACGATCCCCTTGGCAACCAGGTGTTTGGGACCGTACTGACTGGCCGACCCTTGGTGGTATCCGCCGCCGTGGTTCCACACCATCACGGGCAGCGGGTCTTCCTCGTCCTCTTCGTCGCAATTCCCTTGTCTCCTGGCGAAGTGTGAAACTCTAACTGGAGGCAGCTGAGGGAAACGGGAGAAACGACTTTAAGAGTGGTGTCTTTGCAATGATGGGATAGATGGAGTAACTTGCTAGTTTGCACTCACCAAGAGTCCCACTTGCTCAAGGAGCCCAAACTATGGGGGACTTGATTGAAATATGTCACCCAATGACTTCAATTAATCATGCCGAACTCGGATTATTTACACCAAATAATACCATTTCTAAAGATATTACTACGGACGTTTTTCAATATTTATTTTAGATGATAATTGGCCAGTTTTTTAAGACCGTTAAAAGAATAATTGTTTTAACTAGAAAAGTCTTAACAAAGAGAAGGAAGTTTATGCAATGGTTTATCAGCGAAGATGCAAAGAAAATATTTGAGTTGTGAAAACTTCAATAAAAAGGCAATTTTACCCAGCTGGGAAACTTGCTTGTCGTGGCAGGAGGGGTGTATTAGTATTTTAGTACCACTAGGGTGTGTGGCAGGAGATGAATATACATCAGACTAATTTTCACCCGAATAGTTTTACCCCTACCTCGGTTGGACAATGTTTTTATGGTTCGTGGGAAAAATGGTATCGTAAATCTATCTGTTCTACACTTAATCTGTCTAATTTTATTAACATGATCTCTCCTACCGTAGTACGATGGGAGTAATACATAATACTCTTATTTTTAGAGTAATACATAATACTCTTGTTTTTAATATACATAAATGATCTCCCAGTAGATATTATTTCTCAGATAAGACTTTTTGCAGATGACTGTATCATCTATAGGAAAGTAGAAAATGACAGAGACCGCGACATACTTCAAAGGGACATTAATAAAATGGCGGAGTGGGTGACAAATAATGGGATGGATATTAATGTTAGCAAATGCAAATCCATCACCTTTAGTAACAAGGTAAATGGAAACAATAGGGAATATAAATTCTCAGAAAATGTCATTCCTAGAAGTGATAGCTGCAAATACTTAGGTGTATATTTAACCAAGGATTTAGGGTGGGGGCTAAATGTGGATTACATTTTTAAGAAAGCTTTGAAAACTCTTCATTGGGTGATGAGAAACCTCAAAGGGAGCGTTAAAGCAACTAAGGAGAAGGCGTATCAGACCCTGGTAAGACCAATTTTGGAGTACGCTTCTCTAGTATGGGACCCTCATGAAGAAGGACAAATCAAAAAACTAGAAAAGGTGCAAAGAAAGGCTGCCCGATATGTACTGGGGAAGCATAGGAGGATGGATAGTGTGTCTGACATGCTAAAAACGTTGGGCTGGGAACCTTTACAAACTAGAAGGAAAGTAAGCAGACTTTGTGGAATGTTCCGCATTCTGAATGGGGAGAAGGCTTGGGCGGATCTTATGAAAGAGGCGGGGAACCCGAATTTTATAGGGAGAAATGACCACAATTTTAAGGTAAAATGCCGGGCACAAAGAACGAATAAAAAATTTTTCTTTTCTAAATAAAACAATTGTTGATTGGAACAATTTACCTGCAAAAATTTTTAAGCCCTTTCCTAACAGAGTCCAAACATTTAAGAAAAGATGTAAACATCTTCTATAATCATTTGATTGATGTGTTGTATAAAATTAAATGTAACAGCTTATTTTTTTTCTTGTAGATTGGGAAACAAATGTTAACGAAATGGGGATTTTCCTTTTATTTTGTATGTACTACAGATTGGTGTTTGGAAATTTCCTTAAAGTGTATTTTTTTTCTGACTGATTTTATTTATTATTTTTGTGATGTTGATTGTATTTCAGAAACCATGTTATTTTTCCAAGGCAAGTTTATTGTAACACTTGGGACTTGTGTGCCACCTGACATTTGTCTATTTACACATGTACATTTTAATAATAATAATACATTTTCAATATCACAGCTAAATAGGCGTCCACCCAAATTATGCGAAAAGAGATTTGATGTGTAATTTAACCTTCGCTCTATTAAATGATTCCCAGGCTAGCTGCTCTAATATTTTGGGTACACTTCTCAGTTTATCGTAACAACGTTTCACTAATCTAGCTCTCCTATGCTGGACGCGATCCAATTCGGCAATTAATCCGGTCCGGCAATCGCCAGTAGGATGGAAAAAGTGAAATGGATGGCAAGGTACACAAATGAGTGAGGTGAGAAGGTTGTTGAGAGAATTTCGCAGAGGGCATGACAATTGGATGCAGGGTATATTGGGAGAAAATGGAACAACGAAATCTTTGATGTACAGGAGAGAATGTTAGGCGGGGTGGATAAGAGGGAGAAGGATTTTATTTTGATATTTTAGTACCCTGCAAGCCACTGACAGGGGATGAATATGTACATTCCAGGATAATTTTGACCGGAATGTTTTTACCCCTACCGCGGTCGGACAATGTCATTCTGATCCTTTCAAAATGACATCTTAAATCTATATGTTCTGCACTTAATCTCTCTCTAATTTTATTGACATGATCTCTCCTACCGTAGTACGATGGGGTTAATAATATATTTTCAACATCATCTCTCTTAAAAAAAGAGATTCCTCCTTCCAATTTATGCAAGAGATTTATTCAAATAATTAAGTGATTGGCAGGTTAGATGGGAGGAATGGAAATACAAAGCTCGTGGAGGTAAAAAATGGTTTATTCTACTCTATGGGGAAACAAAGGTATTTAGTATTTTAATATGATGTAGTTTTCCAGATTCTCTTTGTAGGAGCAATCCCTGAGGTGAAAAAATACGCGTATATTATTTCCACGTAAGTATATAATTTATGTGGAAGTACAAAGTGGAGTCAAGATATTTTAGGTATCGTGTTAGGCGGGTCTGAGAGAGGTTCAGCAGTGAAACGTCCCGCTGGGTCGATCCTAAAGCTAACTTTTATCTGTTGGCCACAGTTATATGGTCCTGATGGCCGCAAACCTTTGGCGTGAAAACGTTGAGAAACAGGCAGTCCTCGCTTCCAATCACGTCGTACGGGTTGCTTGGGTTGAGTTGCACGCAAGGAGGTCCATACTGCTTGGCGATCACCTCTCCGTCCAGCGGAAGCTTCCGGGGTCGCTGTGAACCAATGAAATCAGGTTTAATTGATGGTGCGGTGCCAATAAAAATGCACTTTTCGGTCAAACTCACTGCGCACTGACTCAAAAGAGATACATGGGCATTGGTACCAGGTCTGGTGCATGGCTCCATGAGCTAGAAATCAGAGAATCATCGTCAAAGAGTAACTCGGGGAGAACCACCTCGATTATTCCTCTGACATTTCCTCTGATAGCACAAAATTCAATTGTTGGAATATTTTCTTTTTTAAACTAGGTTTCATACAAGATTTGCATAAAAAGTATCAGTGACAATTTTTTCCTGACGTGCATTGTCGTGTCGTGTGTCATCGTGAGGTGCTGAATTTAGACCGTCGGTTGTTAAGTGTACGCATGGTCGCAGATCGTAATTTTAATTATGACTGAATTTCCAATTCACTCAGCAATGCTTGAAACCCCTTGGCTGATTGAGCAACTAATGCTTGGTCATCAGCAAACCTAACCGATTTTACGAATTCCCCTCCGACTTTCATTCCCACCTCCAGCTCTTCCCATGCCTCTTTAATCATTTCCTCCACATATACGTTGAATAGCAACAGTGATAATGGGCATGCCTTACACCTCTTCCTAACACTGCCCATCCGGACTCTCCGTTCCCCACTCGTTCCTGAGCAGTCGGAGACATGTACAGGCTGCGGATGTTTCCTGTCCTTCCAATCTAGTCCTATTTTCTGCAATATACGCATTAGTTTTTCCCAATTCACTCTATCAAAGGACTTTTGGAAATCTACGAAACAGGAAAATACGTCCTGATTGTATTCTATATTCCTCTCGATTAGTGATCTCATCACTGCAATAGCATCACGCGTACCTCTTCCTTTCCTGAACCCAAACTGATCATCCCCTAAGTAATAATTTGTCTTACTCTCTATCCTTTTGTTGATGATCCTGAGAATAACTTTAGCTGCGTGGGAAATTTAACAACATTACTACCAATCAGTCCATATAGTCTTCTTCCCACATTTTCTTCCACATTTCAATAGTTCCACAGGAATGTTGTCCACCCCCATAGCCTTATTTGCTTTCATCTCCTTTACTGCCCTTTCTATTTCATCGTCGAGTATGCCTGGACCTAAGCTATCTTCTTCTACGTCATGTTCCTTTTCTATGTCCTACCTTGTCGGCCTAAGTTCTTTACCCTACTGTGTTTCTATATATTCCTTCCATCTCGCTTGGATCTTTTCTGTGTCAACTATTATCTCACCCCACTTATCTTTAATTGTTAGCACAGATATTCCCTTCTTACTTCCCGATAATAACTTAACCTTGCTGTATAGAGCACCAATTTCACCCTTCTTCTGTAAATTTTCCATATCCTCGCATTGCGTTTTCCACCATTCTTCTTTTGCTTTATTTGTGTCCCGTCTCAATTTGTTGTCTAACTCTTTGTACTTTATTTTGCCTAACTCCATGTTTACCTTCTTCCATCTTCTTCTCTCATCCATCTTTGCAATCATCTCATCCGTTACCCATGGTTTCCTTATCCGTTTCCCGTTAACGGTTCCTATAGTGTCCTTTGCGGTTTCCGATATCACTTTCTTGATACATTCCCATTTTTATTCAATAATACTAATCTCCACCGTCATCCATGATTTTCTCTATAGCTTGCTGATACTCCTTCCTTGTTAATCCATTTAATGCTTCTACATTCCATTTCCAAACCCGCCGCCTCTTATCTTTTGGAGACGGACGCTACATTTCATAACAACTAAATTGTGGTCAGAGTCCTTATCCACTCTCGGGAAACTGTGCGAATATATCACACTGTTCCTAAACCTATGCCTAATAGTTGCATGATACAACTGATTCCTTTCTGAGACTACTGGCATTCTCCATTCTTACCTCTTTTGTGGTGTGTAAACTAAGTTAATTAAAATTGGCAATTTTTCACAAAATAAAATTTTAATGCGACCAATATTGATGAAACTATATCATCTTCTGGTGATGATGATGTAGTTACATCAAAACCGGTCGTATTAAAATTATATTTTGTGAAAAATTGCCAATTTTAATTAACCAAGATATTCCACCATATCACGCCTGAAACGTCTCTTTGTATTCTAAACTAAGTGTTGGTGATGACTAACCGCTGGCTCTTGCAGAACTCAAATGCTTTCTCCCCGCGGTCAATCCTTGTGCCTAAACCGTAGTCCCCCACCTCATCACCATCTCTTCCTTCGCCTACCGTCGCATTCCAATTCCCCATCACTATCAAATGTTTCCCTTCAGGAACACACGCGATTATATCCTATAACTCATCGTACATCCTATCGTATTCTTCTTCCTTGTGGTTGCTCGGTGGCATGTATTCCTGAACAATGACCAAATTCGTCGGCTCTGCTTTAATTTCTACTAGTAATATTGTGCAATGCATACCAAACTAATTTTACCCGAATATTTTTACCAGCATGTCATAATAATTAATAAAACATTTTCCGACCCTACCTCGGTCGGATGATGTTAATCTGATCTCTTTTCGTTCGTGGACAAAATGACACCTTAAATCTATCTGTTCTACACCTAATCTCTCTAATTTTATTTACATGATCTCTTCTATCATGTATTATGATGGGGCTAATAATACCTTTTCAACGTCACGGCTAAAGAGACGTCCTTCCAATTTATGTAAGAACTAAAATCTTTAATTTAACTTTCGCTCCGTTTGCAATTCCCAGCCTAGCTCCTCTAATATTTTGGATACGCTACTAAGTTCATTATAACAACGTTTTACATATCAAGCTCCTCTACGCTGCATAGTCATTTACGGTATTATGCATGAATGCGGATTAACACTCTGAACAGGAGATTTCTTTAAAGGTATTATAAAAAATTCAAAGTGGAATAATACGACACGGGAGTTAAGCTATCTATTCTCTATCTCAGAGCAAGGAATCCGAGTTCGACGGCCAGCCTGTGCGAAAGTGACATATTTCGCATTCGGGCTGTGCATAAGTGACGGGGGCTCGCCCACCTGGAACCTGAGTCTCCCCACCGGAGGCTCGGCGTAGCGGATGCCCGGGAAGGCGTAGTGCGGCGGAGTCGCCTGCGTCAGACCCTCGACCCTGGCCGCGAGCCGATCGCCATCCGCGTAAAATAGGGCGACGGGGGCGGGTGCTTCCGGGGGCTCTGGCTTCGGTCCGGCCGCCAGTGGCTTCTCCGCAGTCCGGCCGCCCACGATTCTCTTGACTCTGGCGCCGGCGCCTAGGCAGCTTGTGGCCGCGAACACGGCCAGAGCCACGGGGAGGGCTTTGAAGGCACGGTGTGGCATCTTCTTCACCTCAGAGAAACGAGATCATCGTCATTGCAGGCCCGTGCCGTTGTTTCCACGTCATTTATCGAATTATGATGCAATGAAAGAGAATTACCGCGCGTTCATGTGCATCTGTGCATGTGATACAGAGAAAGGCGGTGGTGTAGTCGCTCCGTTCCATTAATACGTTATAAACCTTTTATTGGATACATTTATTTTTCTACGGCAAGTCCTACGAAAAGAGTACGCAGTATAATTATTATTACTGATATCATTTGACTTTAGATGGAAACAGCCAATACACAGGTACAGCGACAAATTCAATTGCCTATCCAAAAAAACACAACATTCTACTCTATCTAAAACAGTCCCCTCTTCATCTTCGTATAGTTCCTTCCTCCCTTCATCCCGTCCAACATCCCTATTCTGTTCCTGCCCTTTCTTTGCTTGCCGCACATTCTACCCTCTATTACAGTCTTCAACATTCCACTACCGCTCAATACGCCTTTCATCCATTTTTTCTGCCTCCTTAGGATTTCTCCCAACAATCCTCTCTCCTCGCCCACCATCCCTAATACTTCCTCATTTGTTTTCCTTTCGGTCCATTTCACGTTCTCCATTCTTCTCCACACCCACATTTCAAAAGCTTCCAATCTACGTCTATCATCCTGCTGACCACGTTTCCGGGCCGCACATAGCTACACTCCATTTCAAAATTTTGACGAGCCATTTCTTAGCATCCATACTCAACTTCTCTGTCATCAACTCCCTCCTCCTTGAGAAAGCCTCCTTGCCTAGCGCAATTCTTCTCCTTTTGTCCCTATTACTTTGACCGTGTTGGTCCAAAACACTTCAGAGATACGTAAACTGTACAACTTGCTCTAGTTTCTGCCCTCCTAATTCAATATTTAACCAAGGCTCTCCCTTTTTCGAAAGTTGCATAACCTTCACTCTGTTTACGTTAATTCTCATCCCATACTTATCGCACTGACTTCCAGTGCACTCATCGACACTTGTAACTTACCTGACTGGGAAAAGTAACCCTTGATCACAGAGGCCAACAGTGGTTTTGGTGCCGGAGCTTTTAATGTTGATTCAAAGAACAATTGGGGTGCTGAATCCAATTATGACACTAGTTTTTTCCTTTCAGCTATAGTTTTCAAGATATAGATATGTTGTTACTTACGTAAAAAAATCTTCTACATGATGATATGGGAATATTATATTAATAACACAGGCCAACAGTGGTTTTGGTGCCAGAGGTTTTAATGCTGATTTAAAGAACAATTGGGGTGCTGAATCCAATTATGACACTAGTTTTTTCCTATCAGCTATAGTTTTCAAGATATAGATATGTTGTTACTTACGTAAAAAAATCTTCTACATGATGATATGGGAATATTATGTTAATAATAAAACCCACTAAATATAAAGACTTGATTTATTTCTAGAGCTGTTAAATCACCCACAAACACAACAGAATTTTACAATACAATTGAACATAAATACTAAAATTTTTTACTGTAATAAAACAAATTGAAAATAAAAAAATACATAAAAACATCACTCAACACATCGGAAGCTTCTTTTGCGCGATTTTCTTGAGTGCACTTTGTTCAAACAGTCTCGTTTTAAACACCAGCAGTAATCTGCCATCATATGGTTATCCCATCTTCCTTGGTAGCGAGCTTCCATTGTTTTTATATCCTGGTGAAATCTTTCACCTTGTTCTTCACTTGTGTCTCCTAAATTTCCAAGAAAATTGTCTAAGTGGCTGTGTAGGTAGTGAACTTTTGTGCTCATATTACATCCAAGTGATTTGAAGTTACTGAGCATAATGTTTACCAGCTCAATATAATTTTCACTTTTGTGATTTCCTAGAAAATTTTTTATGACCTCAACAAATGACATCCAACTAATTTTTTCAATCTCATTCATTGACTCGACAAAAGCAGGATCCTTTGTAAGTTGTCTGATTTGTGGCCCCTCAAAAATACCAGCTTTAAGTTTTTCAATACTTATCTGGGGCATCTTTAGCCTTAAGTAGTCGAAGAATGGTCCATCCTTGTCAAGAGCCTTTACAAATTGCTTCATTAGGCCTAGTTTAATATGTAGAGGCGGTAAGATGATTTTCTCTCTTTCAACTAAAGATTCAGCAATGATGTTTTCTTCCCCAACAACCGAGCTTTCTCTCTTAGGCCACTCCTTCTTAATGCAGTGGTTTTGTCTGTCCCTGCTATCCCAGAGGCACAAGAAACAAGGATATTTTGTGTAGCCACTTTGCTGCCCAAGAAGAAAGTTCACCATTTTTAAATCTACACAAATCACCCAGCGATGTTCCTGGTATTTTATCTTCTGTAAGACCAATGATATTGTATCGTATTCTTCTTTCATTTTAGTTGAATGAGCGATTGGTATTGCGCCAAACCTGTTACCATTGTGAAGAAGTACACATTTTAAACTACTCTTGGAGCTTTCAATAAATAAACGCCAATCACTAGCATCATATTGTGATAGTAGTCCCATTTTTTCCAAAAGACCCTTAACGTCTAAACAAAGTGTAAGATTGTCTTCTTGAGTAATGAAGGGTAGCATATCCTTTTCCCTTGTGCGATAAAAACTTATTTTTGTACCGGGTTGCAGTAGATTCTTTTCATGCAGTCTTGATGCTAGTAGTTCGGATGCTTCCTTCGATAAGTTCAGTTCTCTAGCAAGATCGCTCAGTTCATCTTGATTAAATAGTTGAGGAATTGTTGATACCCCCTCGTAGTCACTGCCACTATCGTCAATAGAATGAGAAATGCTTTCAAATAACTCAAATTCTTCCTTAGATATATCTGGTAACGTCTGAAATATTGGGATCGGTATTTCTTCTGAATGGGGTACACGGTAGTGTAGTGCACTTCCTATCTCAACATCGAGTATGCCTAGAATTAAACTATCCTCATGTTGGTCATATTCTCTTTCAATATCTGAGGTTGACGGGCGAATGTATGTTCCATATATTTCCTCTATACATTACTAATATATCTCGTGAACCTTCCCTGGTTCGATTGTTCGTAGATTTCCTGACATTCTATTGATTGCTACGATTTTCCTTTCTTATTTCCTGACAGTGCTTTAACCTTCTTGTATAGTTCACCGATTTCACCTTTACTTTGTTAACTTTACATATTCTTGTACTTCGTCTTTCACCATGCTTCTTTCACTCTATTTGTTACCCGTCTATGTTTAATATGTAACTCTATAAATTCCTCGGCCTGACTGAGAGTTTACATTCTTCCATTTCCTTCTCTCATCAGTTTTTCTAATCATATGCTTTCATCTTTTCCTACTTAAGGTGTCTATTGTTTCGTTTGGGGCTCTCGATATGTTCCCACGTACGATATGCCTCTTTCGATATCCTTTAATTTCTATTCTACAGTACTCAACTATCTTTCCTCACTCTAGATTTTCTCTGCAGCTGACTCTTCATTCTTGTCGTTCCGATTAATGCTTCCAAATTTTATTTCCTATGCCTTATCTTTTTGAAGCGGACGCTACAATAACAACTAAATTGTCGTCAAAGTCCGAATCCGCTCCCGGGAAGCTGTGCGAAATTATCACTCTTCCTAAACCTATGCCTAACCAGAATATAATGGCTCTTGCGCCCTTCACTGTATATTAATCTATAATTATCACTCCAGTAATCCCCGCTATCCTCACATCTCACCTCGCAGAGACCTAAAATTTCTATATTTCCTCTCTCGCTTTATAATATCAAATATTATCCAATCCATTATTAAGACTGTTTTTCGCATTTGGATTTTTAACTTTTGTGAATAATATGCAATCGATCGAGCTCTTCTACCACAGAAATTTCCTGAAGTCTCGAATTAAACGTCGCAGTAAAAAGCCTGCTGGTTTCGTGCTCTAGTCAATTCCCAATCCATTTAATCCCACCGTCGCGCGTCAATCAAGAACTTGCGAGTGACTTCAGTACTTTTTTCAATGACTTAGTAGAATCATTAGCAAGAGACTTTCTCTCCTTTTTTGAACAATACAACATCTTTCAAAACAAGCTGATGCTCATATCGATAAATAATACTAATATTTCATTAACCGCTGACCATGTATATCATGTAGGGGTAGCATTCATCAATTACAAAGAGAAGTAAAAAATACAGGTAAATTTTGACACCACGAACATGCTTGAAAAAGATCATATACATTTAGGTATGTAATAAAGACACAATGCACAATGACTGCTTGTTATTTAAAAATTCATTCAATGAATAATAGCACTTTCTTGGAAGGAGTTTCAATTTGAAATGGCATAGTTATCACTTGTTTTCATTTAATTGGTTATAATTCCTACACTCATTGCCATTGGCCTTTTGAATTAAATTATTGATTTATGGTAACTGTGTGGATATTGTGATGATTTCTAGTTGAACAAGAGTGAATATCGCTATTTTCATGAAAGATGGATGGCTAATATTTTCGATGAGGACGGTCATGAGGACAGATATGTGCACAGATGGAGTGGCAAGAACATTTAACTTTTTGAAATGGGCTTACAGTCTGTCCTATAAGAAGCACCAAGTACACATCTAATAATTTTTTTTGAATTAATAAAACTTTGTGCAACATGAATCCAGTTGATCCCCAGAACACTATTCCATATGGTGATTCCCTGGGTAATAAATTAGGATAATACAAGATTTATAACACTTCTAGTGACACTATGTCATGCAGGAACATAATGCTGTGCATCACAGTGTACAGTCTAGAACACAGATTAATAACATGAATATTCCACTCTCCACGTTGTTGAAAATTTATACCTAAGAACTTAGTGTTGGATGCACAAATATGAAAATTTATATTGAATAATACAACACAGAATATTACGTTATTTTACATTACATAGAGATCTTCAGCAAAGTAACATTTTACTGTGCAATTTAAAAGGCATTACAATGATTCAGCGCCAGCTCCAGCCTTTTCTTTACATAATGCACAAAATTCTTCCACAGAGTACAAAGGTTTAATAAGCAAGGTAAGCAAGGAACAATTTCTGCCATGGCACTCGGGAAAAAATAGAATAATTCTAGAGTTTTAATGCCCCTGGAGGCACTCTGTGTTATGAAGGAACCTCATAGGCATAAATACATGAAACCGGCGAACAAAGCAATGCAGTCATGAACGAAAAAATTAAATAAAGGGGAAAAAGAGAGAAACCAGAAAAATGAGTAGGAAAGATGATACGAGGCAGTGAGAATATTTAGTGGGGAAATAAGGAAATAATATCTATATCCGGGAACCTTAATAATTCGGTATCAGCAATCGAACAAAAAGCCCTGATTCAAATTTGAACCTGAACAACAAACTGACTCTTTTTTTCGTGAATAGATGATTTATGTAGGTGTGGTGTCTTACCAGAGATTCTCCGCTCAAGTCTCGCTACCGCTCGGTCCTTCTAGGCTGTCGGCGACTGATGGCGACCGAGTGACGGGGGAGTTGGCCGAGAGCGATATTTCGCATTATCCAGGGTGGGCGGTTGGAGAGAGTGCGTCGGAAGTGTTCCCGTATCACTGCTCGCCCAAAAAGATGTGCTCTCGCGGCGGAAGTTGCCTCGGATTGCCATCGCAGACTCACTCACATCATCCATTAACTTGAGGAATCTTTTTTATAAATGCAATGTCTGTCCCAAAAGCAGTAGGACTGCGTCGATTAACACAAATGTATTTTCAGAATTGATACATTCACCTAAAAGTCTTTGAAGTAGCACCCTTGTGCGTCCACACATCGCTGCCAACGGGTTTTCCACGCCTCGTACGCCTTCAGGAAGGCGGCGCCCGGAAGGCTGCTACGCTTCCACATCACGGACTGGTGTAACGCTTCCACCGAGTCTTGGTGACGACCTTGCAGCACGGATTTGAGGCAGGGGAAGAGGGAGTAGTCAGGCGGGACATTGTCTAAAAATTTTGGGTACTCACTCCTCACATGGTCAAGAAGCTCTCGGCAGATCCCCGTGCGAGTTTATATGTGTGCTCGCGGCACCAACTTTGCACACACCTTTCTCATGCCCAAGTTTTAGGTCACAAATCGATGCACATCACTTTTAGGGATGCCAAGTTCATCACAAAACATACGAACACTTAATCTGCGATCCTTGTCCAACAAAGCTTTCAATCCAGCAAGATTTTCATCACATTTCGAGGTCGAAGGGTGTCCTGAACGTTCGGTGTCTTCAGCATCTTCTCTACCCTTCAGAAACAACTTGCGCCTCTCAAAAACACACGATCTACCCCATGGCATTATCACCATTAAGCTGCCTTGACTATTTCATGAGTCCCTTTCCCGTTTTTGCCCAGCTTCATGCAACATTTGATGGCTTGGCGCTGTTCTAATAATCGCATCATGACGGAGCGTAACGATGTCACGTTATAGAGGTTTCGCAAACGAACGATCCGCGCTCCGCAAATTCCGGGAGCCAACTGCCTCCAACCTTTCCTTACACTCCTCTTCCTTGAATCCAGCCAGAGAAAAGGCCGCCTGTCCGTCCGCCTATCCGGGGAAAAAGAAATAATGCTACTTCTGGGAGAGACCTTGAGTGTTTCCCACTCTGTATCATAATTTGTGTTAATCTATGAGTCAGGGGTTGGTTTCAGACGAAATATTACAAATTAAATGCAACGCGGATGTATTTTAAATACGTATTCTATGTACAACATCTCCTGCCTTTTTATCTCGGCCATTTTTTGTTAACATTTTTCTGCCATTTTTCTTCGAAATTCTCACAAGGAGGTAACTCTCCTCTCTTCCATAGTCTTTATTCGCTTCTTACCATTTCCGTCCATTGCGCTTTCTCCACATTTTTGGGGATGTGGTATGAGGGGAGATGAAGGATAGCGGGGATAACTGAAGTGACGGAGTATGTATTTATATAATATGAGTGAAAGTCTCACGAATTTGAATTCAATGTTCACCAAGATAGTGCTAGCGATAAAAACACCGAAACCTACACAAAAGAAACATCTATGAATTTTTTTGTGGAAATATTTGTCAGAAGGAGATTGATAAAGATTTCTTTTGGATGGTAGGATGGGAGTGATTTAGGTTCGTTTTCTGAGGTTGGACGGAATCGGGCAAGGGATGATTTAATTGTGGATGAGTTCTAAGGGAAAAGCTGCGATTTCCAATGGGTATGCCGGCATGGATTCCGGCAGAAGTTTAAAGTGTCGGTGACGATGTTAACGTGGTTGGTTAATTTAGGCCTCTCCTTCTCCCCCTCCCCTAGAATCTCCATTATATACATACTCGTGTGTATATATTATTATTATTAGGTAATCTACCGGTTAAGGTAGGTTTTTGGATGGACACAACTATCAAATAAATAAATATTTTGTAACTCCAAACAAAACCCAACCCAGCAACCTAATCTACATCAGGTCCCTCTTCATCTCTGTGTACTTCTTTCCTCCCTTCATCCCGTCCAACATCCCTATCCTGTTCCTGCCCATTCCTCGCTTGCCCAATATTCTCCCCTCTACTATCTTCTTCAACATTCCACTACCGCTCAATACACCTTTCATCCATTTTTCCTGCCTCCATAGGATTTCTCTCAACAAACCTCTCTCCTCACCCACCATCTCCAGTACTTCCTAATTTGTTTTCCTTTCGATCCATTTCACCTTCTCCATTCTTCTCCACACCCACATTTCAAAAGCCTCCAATCTACGTCTATCCTCCTGCTTCAGTGACCACGTTTCCGCGCCGTACATAGCTACGCTCCATATCGGAGTTTTTACGAGTCTTGTCTTAACATCCCTACTCAACGTCCCCGACATCAACTCCCTCCTCCTTGAGAAAGCCTCTTTGCCTAGCGCAATTCTTCTCCTTACGTCGCTACTACTTTGACCGTATTGGTCCAAAACACTTCAGAGATATGTAAACTGTATTGAGCGGTAGTGGAATGTTGAAGAAGGTAATAGAAGGGAGAATGTTGGGCAAGCGAGGAAAGGGCAGGAACAGGATAGGGATGTTGGACGGGATGAAGGGAGGGAAGAAGTACACAGAGATGAAGAGGGACCTGATGTAGATTAGTTTGCTAGGTGGGGAGTTACAAAATGTTTATTTGATATTTGTACCCATCCACAAACCTACCTTAACCGGTAGATTACCTAATAATATATATAATGTGTAAATGGAATAAACACTAGTAGACACAAACACAGAAACACATAAAAGAGGAACTCACTGGGTCTCGAATTTTCGGTAGCACAACCACCTTCTCAAGAGGAAGGAGAAACATATCCTACCTCCTCTTGAGAAAGGTGGTTTTACCACCAAAAATTCGAGACCCAGTAAGTTCATCTTTTATGCGTTTCTGTGTTGTGGCTACTGGCGTTAATTCCATTTCTATTATTGTTCACGCCCGTGGGATTTTCACAAAACTGTTAGAAATATTTTAAATATATCAGAAACGTAGTTACGGTCGTAAGTCAATATAAACAAAAAATTTGCCGAGACCGTAAACTTGATTGGCACTAAGTAATAAGAAAGAAAAGGGAAAAAGAAGAAAAAAAGGAGAAATAGTGAATACACACTAGGTCACTTGGGTTTGTTTGAGAAACAGTGATCCACGTATACTTCAATCACACACAATAGGCAAAATAAATAATAAAATTAATACATGATAAAACAAACTTACAACCACTCGATCACTAGGGTGTGTTAAGAAATAACAGTCACTCTCGTGAATCGCATTCACACACACGCTCAGGATTTACAAGGATCCCTGCTATCTCAGTAGCCCGTCAATCACACAAATAAATGAAAATTATAAAAGGATGTAATGAAACAAATGACTTACGTGAATACACCGTCACTTAGTCACTCGGTTGTGTTAGACCTCTGTGAATTTCACACACTCACTCAGTCAGGGTGAACAAGGATATCTCCTATGCCATTGACCCGTCAATCACACAGATTCATATAAAATTAGAACTCGGATGTACGCACGCTCTCGCTCATTCACTCAATCACTCAAGAGTGCTCGAAAACTAGGACCTATGCGATTCACAAATACCCACACGTTCAGGGTTTACCAGGATTCCTCCTAGGCCAGGGACCCTCCAGTCACACAGAAATAACAAAACGGAAAATAAGGGACTTCGGTAAACAAGCAATCACTCAATCACTCAGGTGCATCGGACCTTTGTGAATCACACGCACTCACTAATTCAGGGTTTACAAGGATTCCTCCTATGTCAGGGACCCGTCAATCACACAAAAAAAATTAAGGAACTAAAATCGCGGGTAGGTAAGTACCTAGAGAAAACCAGTAACCAGGTGTTCTGCCTGCAAAGCAGGCCTCCTCAGAGAAGAATGAGAATTCTGTTGGGGAGGTTTAAAAGAATGGCTCATTGGGGTGAGAGGGAGTGATGGGGAAACCTCGTGATTGGACAACAGAGAGGGAGAATAGATGGTCAAATGGGTATTGTGGGTTCAGTGGAGGTGGGGGAGGAAGAGTACAGCGAAGTATAACAATGGCTAAGGAAGAGGGGAAGTTTTGGCGGTTGATTTGATAATAGGAAGGAGGGGGAAAGGGGGGGTTTTTCGAAAAAGACAAAGGAACACTTAGTCATGCCACACACCCCACCAAACACGATCAAGGCATCGACCTACAAAGTCATCATCAGGTGATGACGACCCTGCCAGCCGAAACCCCGGCCGCGTCCGATACAATGAATGTAGAACAACTAAATATTTCTTTTCCGATATGAATCGCTTCCACAAAGTGACGCCTCGTGATTGGACAACGGAGAGGGAGAAAAGATGGTCCAATGGGTATTTTGGGTTCAGTGAACCAAATTTCAATCGACCAAATCATGAGCCAAAATTTCTTGACCTTCAACAACTACTGCTACAAACAAAACTTTGGCACTACCGTGGGTAATTTTCCACGGTATCCCAGCCCAGAGTAAAGAAATATATTAAACTTCCCTTCCACCCACACTCCACCAAAGGGTTAGAAACCATTTTCAATAAACACAATTTCAAACCCTCGTTCTCATCCAATAGCAAACTAAGACAATTACTCGGAAACCCTGTGGATCCCATAGGACCCCTCTATTCTTGGCCTGGGTTTTGACTTGTTGAGTCCTGATGATGACTTTGTTAGTTGACACCTGGGTCGTAGATGTTGCAATGTCTGTGGATTGACTGTTTGTTTTCTGTGCCGATTGGGATTTTTTTCTGTATTCTCCCTCTCATACCTATCCCATCTACTCTCCCCTCAGGCCTCCCACCCGTTTTCCCCTTCCCCCGTCTCCTTCTCTCTCCCTCTCAAACATACTTTTCACTAGTCAGTCCTCACTAGTCTTCCGAATATAAATATATATATATATATATATATTTTATATATATGGGTCGCGGTGGTCTAGTGGGTAGAGCGTTGGACTACTGACCGGAGGGTCCCGGGTTCGATTCCCGGGCAAGGCACTCTGGGCACCTGCAGCTCCACCCAAGCTTGTTGATTTTTCGGGTACCAGATGTCTTCCTGGGAAACCATAACCGGCACAGGGAAAGGAACTGGCCCCCCTACCCTGATGTGTGAATATTCACACGCCGTCGGGCTTGGTACATGGGTGAGCTCTACCATCAACTACTAAACCGACCTTATTAGGGTTGATTACTGTGTTTATGGTTTATATATATATTTAATTTCCCACAAAATATTTTGTGGAAAATTGAAAATTTTAATTAATCTGTACGTTAATACTTACTGTGTCGAACTGACTCCTGGGGGATTTCGACTACAAGCATTCTGGTCTCTTATCGTTCTAGGAAAAAATGACATTTTAAACCTCTCAGTCTTACAGTCTAACTCTCAAATCTTGTGTTCGTTATCCGAGCGTAATACGTTGGGGTTCGTATTATATTATTGATGTCATCGGAAAAGGGCCCATCTTTAAATGTTATCAATAAGTTTAATCTATATTGTAAACACCACTGCGTAAGAGAATCCCAACCTAAATTGTCTAACAAAGTAGATACGTTGCTGCGTTGGTCATAACAATGTTTGACAAATATAGCCCCCTCCGCTGAACTCGATCTAATTCCGAAAGCAAATTTATATTTTGAGGATCCAATACACTGGCAGCATACTCTAGGTGGGGCCTGACCGAGGCAAGGAAACCTCGTTCCTTCACTGTTTCGTCGCATTTACTTAGCACTCTTTTCACAAATCCCGATTTTTTATTAGCACGACCGCATATTTATCGAATGTGTTTTCTCCAGGACAGATCGTGGGTAATTGTTACACCCAAGTATTTAAAGGAATCTACCCTCTCGATATTGGTTTGTTTCACTTTGTAACTATAAGGGAGGGAATTACTCTTTTCCCAAAAATGTATTACTACGCATTTTTTAAAATTCAATTCCAATTGCCATGCATCGCACCAATTTTGAATTGCATCTAGGTCGTTGGCTAACACGACTCTGTCTTCGTGACTTCGGATGTCCCCATAAATTACTGCATCATCGGCGAAAAGACGGAGCTTGCTATTAACTACGGTACTGAGGTCATTTATGTAAATAAGGAAAAGGAGGGGACCTATGACACTTCCTTGTCGTACACCCGATTTGACCTTGACAGTATCGGATGATACACCGTCCAGGACGACTATTTGGACACGATAACTTAAGAATTGTTTAATCCAGTTAATAATACTCTCGTATATTCCATAAGTTTCCAATTTCGTGAGTAATTTACAATGAGGGACTTTATCGAAAGCTTTCTAAAAATCTAGGAATATCGAATCAACTGGAATATTCGTCTTCTTGAAGAAGTGAACCTTTCTTCACAATGTGTCTTGAAAGGACTCTCACGATTCTCTTAGTGCTTTTTGCAGCATATGAAATGGCAGCAAATGCAGCAGATTCCACTAACAAAGATTTACTTGTTGCTTTCTCCCCTTTCCCATCTTTCCAAAAGGGATTCTTTAAAAAAAAAGAAATGCTGGGAATGTTTAGTGATATGTGGGGTAAATGGATGGGGATCTTCTTTTGTGTATCTCTTGCTGTAGTTGGTCCAGGAGATTAGTGTAGCATTGTCCAGTAATTGTTTGACCTGCGGTAAGATAAGCTGTCTGCAGAATCCCTTTCATATCCCAGAAAACTGAGGCCATCACCTTTCCGGCCAACCGTATTGCCTTTGCTTTCCTTGGTGGTGGCTGTGGCTCCACATACTTCCACTGCTTTGACTGCTGTGTTGTCTCTGGGGTATAGTAGTGGACCCAAGTTTCATCTGTAAACCGTAAATGTAAACAATGCATGGTTTAAACCTACCTTTATGACAGTATCGTGTACTTGTGGAATATGCGCCTACGTTCAACGTAGTCGCATAATCTCCATGTACGTGGGGAAAGTCGCAAAATTAAAACGGGCTATTCATTTTTTATCAGACACACAAGTCTCCTTTTTATTGCAGTGGCGAGGTGGAATTGGCGGGAGAGTGGGTCAGATCATTTGGTATCACTCCATGGCAACGGATGAACGATTCATTAAATTCATTCCGTAAAAACTTCTTCGGAACGAAAATTCCATTAATGTTGGAATATTTTGACGCTTGATGACGGGAAGCCACGTCGTCCGCTGAATGTGACGCGCCATCATCTCTATCTATAGACATACGTAAACATGAATGAATTTTCCATTCCAAGGGTTATCTACACTAAGGCTGTTGTGTCACACACCGAAAACATATCTTGTTCCAGTCACTCTTTGAACCCTGGCGCACGGCTACGGTAGGGTTATCAGACTGGAACATGTGTGTTGCTCAGCAATTCGATTATTTTTATCGTTTAGATTCCAGTGTCACCCAATATCAAAGTTTAAACGGCGCCCAAAAGTAGCCCAAAAGCGCCCGGATATTGAAACCTTTACCAATTGATTATGTTCACTGAGATATTAAGGTAGTCCACACAATTTACCTTTTCATTACAGAATAAAAAGAGAGACATTTCAGGCGTGATATGGTGGAATAACATGATTAATTAAAATTATCAATTTTCCGCAAAAATCAAATTTATTAATACGACCGGTTTCAATGCAACTACATCATCTTCTGGTGAAGAAGAAGATGATGTAGTTGCATTGAAACCGGTCGTATTAATACATTTTATTTTTGTGGAAAATTGCTAATTTTAATTAATTTTCATTACAGGTAGGAATGCAGTGTATACTTTTTTATAAAGCTGGCTCTCTGAAAATATTGACTTCATCTCATACACTGGAATAGATATTTATTTAGAAAAATATTTTTACACTTTCAAATCAATTTCACTTTACTACAACAAAAGCAATATTAGAATGTTGAGTAACAATATGGCACTTATTGATAAATTTTAATATGAAAATACAAATAAGAGTAGGGAAAATGTTCGTATTTTGGCGACAGCAGTAACATCTCACCCATAACTCTCTACGTCAAACGAAGTTTCTGACCAATTTCTTGGGCTTTTTTCTCGGGGGAAAAATTAACATCAAGAGCTGTTTTCGAAGCTGCAAGTCGATGCCAAATTCTTAGTCGTGTGTGCAACGTTAAACGTAATAAATAACATCTGGTGAAGAATAATAAAATAAACGTAATGTCACAGATTTTTTTGCCTTTAAAATGCCTTTGCATGGGCAATGTGGGAGCGCTTATGACTTGGCTTCCAGCTTTGAGAAACGGAGCCCTTTGACATGTAGATTAAAAATTTGCGAAAAAAGGATGTGAAAAATGGTATCCATTGCCCTGTATAATTGATATTATTAAGATCGCTACCAAACCAACTCATTAGAGGAGCACACAGGCTGCGAAAGAATCTACAAATTGAGATTTTGAGTTCTGAATACGAATGATTAGATCTTATACTGGACTAATTAAAATTGGCAATTTTCCGCAAAAATAAAGTTTTTATTGAAAAGACCGGTTTCAATGTAATAACATCATCTTCTGGTGAGATGATGTAGTTACATTGAAACCGGTCGTATTAATAAAAACTTTATTTTTGTGGAAAATTGCCAATTTTAATTAATCATGATATTCCACCATATCACGCCTGAAACGTCTCTTTTTATTATACCGGACGGTGGAAGTGGCATATGCAGATTAAGTAACAGCATTATCCCTGATCTATTCCTTGGGTTATCGCTAATTTTGCCACTCAGTAAATCATAGGCCTGGATGCACAGGAAAACTTAGGCCACACCTTGGACTTTTTCGTTTCATTTCAATTATATGAGGCATTTATTAAAATTTTTCACGAGAACAGCGTTCCATGTTTGTCAGACACTTCCTTAAAATAAGGACTGTTGTGAGGAACTATGTTTTACTTCCCACACCTCGGCCAACCTCAAAAAAAATTAGCATTGCCCTCATAAAATCTTGCTAAAACCATGACTGCTGTTTTTGAAGGACTTTCCGCTATTTTGATAAAATTCTTCTTTTGAATTATAGGTGTATTACTTATATTCCCTCTCCCATTGGCTACAATCTTGACGTAGTGGAAGGGCTTGTGCGTTACGATAATCCCTAGAGCTATCATTCCTCCTGGTCACCCATGCGAGATAGGTCGAAGGCTGAGGGCCAGACGAAAGGTAGTCCACGCAGCGCCTGTTCCTCAGTGAGGGGGCTGCAAAGGTGTCTGATCCCAGTGGGGCGGCCATTAAGTGATGGTGTCACGTTAAAAACACTATTGAGGAAAGCAACGGGAAACCTCCTCAATTATTATTCCCAAGATTTTTTTGATAGAAAGTATAGAAAAATTGAGTCCTGACAACTGTGGGACTCGGCCCAAGGGGTCGTGAGTCGTGCCCGGCAGCGGGGAAAGCAAGGCCTCCGTGGCTGTCATCCCACGAAACCCTTGCAGGGGAAAACCGACAGCAGGAGGGCAGAAGACGTGGAAGAAGACCAAATTAGATAAAATAGGAACTTGTAATGTTAGGACAATGTTGAGGACAGGAAAATAAGAGAATATTAAGCGAGAGGTGGACAGAGGTAATATAGATACTTAAGGTTTATGCGAGGTGAGATGGGAGGATAGTGGAGATTACTGGAATGAGAATTATCTGCTCAATTCCCCTTTTTCCACCTCTCCTGTGTTTGCCCTTTATTGTGTTCCTATCCCTTTTCCTTGTATCTATTTACATGTGAATGAATGAATATATGTATATGTGCGTGGGTTGTCTGAATAGTTTCCGACCTCAGAAAGTTTCAGAAAAAATGTCCTGTATCTTTGCTAGGTCGGAAACTTTTCAGGCCACCCTTGAATCTATTTTATGGTATTCTACCGGCTAAGACACATGGAAATAGATATAAGGAAAATCGATAGGAACACATAGGACGATCGCAGGAGAGGTGGGGAAGTCGGAATCGAGTAGATCACAAGCGCAAAAATATTTCCTTAACCGGGACTTGAACACTGGATCTTTCGACTTGCCGGGCCGATGAGCTAACCACTTGAGCTGTCGAGGAAACGTAATTTACACTGAGATCTGCTGGTATTTTAAGCAACCCAGTGACCCGATTTTTTGGCCAAGAGATGGCGTTAGGGAGCTGTTTCACCCACCGATTATTTTTTTTATACATAGTCCACGCAGCGTCTGCTCCTCGGTGAGGCGACTGCAAAGGTGTCTGACCCCAGTGGGGCGGCCATTCAGTGATGGTGTCACATTAAAAACACCATTGAAGAAGGCCACGGGAAACCACCTCAGATTGTAACAACAAGATTTGTATGTAGTATGTATGGGCATACTACACTACATACTACTACCTACGACGCGGAAACATGTTCACTGAAGCAGTATGATAGACGCAGATTGGAGGCTTTTGAATTGTGGACGTGGAGAACAAATGTGGAAGTACTGGAGATGATGGGTGAGGAGAGGGGTTTGTTGGGAGAAATCCTAAGGAGGCAGAAAAAATGGATTAAGGGCATATTGAGCGGCAGTGAGATGTTGAAGACTGTTATAGAGGGGAGAATGTTAGGCAAACGAAAAGGGGCAGGAATAGGATAGGGCTGTTGGACGGAATTTAAGGAGGAAGGAAGTACACAGGGATAAAGGGGTTTTTGTTGTAGAGTAGGATGTTGGGAGGAGTTTTGTTGGGAGGGACAAGAGAATTATTTAGTAGTTTTCCCATCTAAAACTTACCTTAACCAGTAGATTACCTATCATGATAATGACAATGTTTTATCAAAAGCCTGCAATGTAAAGAATTCATTCGAAAGAATATTGGGTAACTGAATATGCACACATTTTATGGCACAAAATGGAAAATGTGTCCTCAATGCTTGACAAAGTGTAATAATTTGGTTTTTTTCACTAAGGAAGAAAATTTAAGTTGAGCATTTTCAATTTGCCTCCGTAATAAGTCATGGCTTAGCGTTCACATGAAGCCTCCAGTCATAATTGCCAGGTGGCGTCATTCGGTTCCGTTACCACCATAATTAATTATGCCTTCAACGCTGAAATGCCCTTCAAAGCTTCCAGCATAGGTGCATCGGCAACTCATTTAAAATGGCGAGGTTGGGAACAATCTCCGAAAAGCTCCCCTACACGTCTTGATTGTATTTTCATTCAACCCGAAGTCGTCTCTCCCGTTGAGATAGTCGAAGACCAGCCATCTTATTTTCCCTCCAAAACACCAATTCAGCCCGTCAATTGCTTCCGTCTTCCCTCACAGTGGGTTCCCGATGGATACATAACTGGGGACTGGAAGCCAATGTGAAGCACACGATACAGGATCCGGTCCTCCGATCAGCGCCGGCGAGAGGTGGCTGATCACTTGGGGGCGGAGTGAATCGGGGGGGGGGGGTTAACTCTCCAGCTCCCTCCAGTGTGGCCACGTCTTCAGCATCCGGTAGAGCTTCTCGCCGGGGCTCTCGGTGGGGGAAACCTGTCGGTGGCCCAGGAGGACGTAGTCCGGGGAGACCTTCCCGAGACGCACTCCCTCCGCGATGAGGCGCTTGGCGGCCATCACCTGTCTCGCCGGCGGCTCCACGTCCGAGAAGGTCCCGACGAACGAGAGGCCGATGCTGACGTTGTTGTAGGAGCGGGCGTGGGCCCCGACGCCGTCCCAGCCGCGGCCCTCGTAGACCCGCCCGTCCCCCCCGACCATGAAGTTGTAGCCGACGTCCCACCAATCCCGGCTGCCCATGTGGAAGCCCTGAACGGAGCGGACCACGGCGGCACAGTCCTCGAAGTTATAGCAGTGCTCGGTGGCGGTATGCGAGACGATCACGTAGGGCACTGGGAGGGTCAAGGGGTCGGCGGGGGCCTTGGGCGGCTTGCCTCCCCACTCCTGCCGGCTCACCAGGAGTTCTGCGGGGAGAGACAAGAACTCGTGAACGGACGAAATCAAGACTTACGGACTCCTTCTTCCCACGGATAATACGGGATAGCAACAGTGGGGTTTATGCGTGTAGATAGCTAAAATCTCACATAGTGCCACCCTCAGCGCCCAGGGAATAATTAATAGCTGTACTCAATTGCATGCACTTTCACTAATTTCGTAGGTTTTGCTGTCAAACCCCTTCCCACATGGTACTGCCATTTAATGACTGTAGTGCTCGTTACAGTGTATATATTTTCGATGACTGGCGAGTTATTCTTTTTATTTAAAAGACCCATTTATTTAACATTTTTACAGCAATATTTGGAAAAATAGAAGGAAAGATCACACGAGGAAGACCAAGAGGCATGTACATAGGACAAATTAAGAAAGACGTAAAACAGAAAAGGTATCAGGGATTGAGGGAATTGACATTGAATAGAGTAGAATGGAGGGCTGCAGTATACCAATCTTAGGATTGAAATACTGATGATGATGACAGCAATATTTGAATATACGTATCCTTTTATTGAATATTGTTGCATGTAAGTACTTTATTTCGTGTTTTTGACTTTTTATCGAGTTCATTATCAAAGTAATATTTGTGCAGAGATGACATGATTGCGATTGTGCCGTGCTAGGCTGGTGACCTAACACCCCACACGCCCTTGCGGCGGCTAGCAGGGTATTTTATAGATGTAGATGTACGAGATGAATTTGTTGAGTGTCACAAGCGGCGAAAACGTAGAAACGGAAATCCTTCGACACTTAACGACTCTTGCTTCCATTTTCTCCTGCGACCAAAACACTTCGCGTTCTTATTTTTAAGCAATTCGTACAAATGACGAAAATGTTCTTCGCAGAGTTATCCACAACGCGCGCGAGAAATCGGCGAACGTGATTACGTCATCCAACTCAACCGCTTGCTTTGCTTTCTAACTCGTGTGTTGCGTTGCGCTGTTCGCAATGAAGAGAGCACGTGCGAGCATAGAAGACAGAAGCTGTCTTCCTGTTGAACCACCTGCGTGATCTCTTGCTGTAATCCGAGCACGAGCCATTACAGGAACCGTATACCACACACGCATGGCCGCAATCCTTTGATGGCGAGAAAAGGACGCAGAAGCGAATAAAAGCGATTTCAAAGGGGCCCTGCATTCTTTCACTTGTCTTTCATGTGGTTCCAAACAGCGAATCCTCCATCCCTCAGTCTTTCGTTTGAACCTTACATCTGGGTTTAACGTACTTCGGAATCCTTCGACACTTTACGGCTTCGTCGCCCGGTTTCAAAATCCCTTTAAGGTTTGGCGGTGGTAATTGGTGGGGCGCTACACCGGTCGCTCGCTTTTTCAAACAAAAGAGAAATGATGCGACCTCCCAACCACTACAGTTCGAGGCGTACTGACCTACTGTGTGCGTCGATACAGCGACCATTCGGCTCCCTTCACTTACGTACACCAAAATGGAGGCTACTTTCTGGACAACGCTCTAATAATATGACTTTCAACAAGAAAAAGATCCTTAGACGAGATCAACAAAATGCTACGTCTTCAGATAATGTTACAGAGAAAACCTCTCCGGGATGTACAGGAATTTGCTGATACAAGAAGTAAATTAACAACCAACGGGAGAAAACAATGGAAAAATCCTCAATATTCGAGGAAAAACGGCCTTTAATAATATTTATTTATTTATTTTCGACTTAATTGGGCGAGGTTGAGACTTAATAGTCCCTTCTTCCACCTAACCCTTACATTACACACATTACATTGAAGACAATTACATACAGCCAAGCCCTGGATGGAGAAAAATCCACCCAGACGGGAATCGAACCCGTGACCTCTCAGTTGGTAGACGAGGACGTTACCCCGCCGCCACCGGGGCCGGCATAGTAATATAATATAATAGAGAGGAATGACTAACACCCACTTGCATCAGCTGTAACATCTCTTCTAACGCTTTCCCAACTGAAATATTTCATACCCGTAGTACGTTTGAGCATAAAAGCAGACACTGGGTATGAAAATAAATATTTGACACACAAAACCCATGACGAGACAAAATCGTGCAAGTCAGTTATTTATTGAATTAACACTAACATCCTCAAAAATCCTTCGGTTTTTAAAATTTGAATACATTTATTTTTTCATTTCTGTAGTTCCAAATTTATTTAAACAATTATAAAAATGCTATAAACAATAGGCAAACTAGAGCCTCAAGCAATACTTGAATTTGTTAACAAGCATAACATTTTACAATTTTTAAATATATATTACCCCCAAAACTTTCAAATTGTAATATACTTAATCATTTTCTTTTGGCTTTAGAACGACAACCACAGAGAGAGATATTAATACTGAAAAGAGAGCAGATGTCGAGGTATCCACTAGAAGGTCGCAGGGATTTACATATAGTATTCTTTCATTTTTCTACAGGATATTTTCAAACCACACACCTATATATTTTTTACAAAAATGTCCTTCCCATCAGCTCAATCCACAACAGGAAGACTAGGGGTAATAATAGACTTCTTGTCCGACACCATCGCACGGAAATCTATAACAAATGTTTTCAAGTTACAGCATGCCGTCTGTGGAACTCTCTCCCAGATAACGTAAAGAAACTCTCCATCCACGACAACATTTAAGTGAGCACTTCACAAGTTCATTTTCCTCGGGTACTACAAAACTTAACCACTATACCCTCCATCATTTCTCTCAGCTGCTGTACGGATCACTGTTTCTTCTTTTTCTTTTGTCATCTCAAGCAGTAGAATCTTGCATCATTATTTGTAGTTAGTGTTATGTCTCTCAGTACTATTCATGTTTTGTCAATGTTGTTAATTTATTAATTTCAATTTAAGTAACATAATAATATGTATTCTACGTAAAAATTATTGTTACAATGTATGTATGTGTACAATGTATTGTTACAATGTATCTTTGCTCTGATTCACACCCCCCTTCCCTTCGTGGGTGTTTTCCCGCGTGGGTTTTTACTAAGTGAGCAATGCCACGCTCTTCCCACAAACCTAATTCTATGCTTTCCCTTTTCTACTGTCCTCTTCCTTCACTGTCATTTACTTTGAGTATCCGTGTATGTTTAGATGTATCCTTAATTTATATATGTATACGTATGTGATGTATATGTACAAGTATATGGATGTGTGTATATATATATATATGTGTGTGTGTGTATATATATACACACACATACATATTCAAACTTGAAAATCCCGCCATACGGCGCACAAATATTCATTCAAACAGAAATAGGTATAAGGAAATGGAATAGGAAAACACATAAAAGGCGAACACAGGACATGTGGGGAAGGCGGTTTTTGAGCAGATCACGAAAGTAAAAATATTTCCTTATCCGGGATTTGAACCACAGATCTTCCACTTGCCGGGCGGATGCTCTACCACCTAAGCTAATAAGGAAACCTGATTTACCTTGAGATCTGCGATGTTATAAAGCGCCAAAGATATATATATATATATATATATATATATATATATATATATATATATATATATATATATATATATATATATATATAACTTTTGGACGGCACAATAGAACACAGAATAAAACAGATAACACGTAAAAGGACACTCACACTGTAGATGATTTAAGCTTTCGGCCTACTCCGAGGCCTTCTTCAGGTCAGACTCGAAGAAGACCTCGGAGTAGGCCGAAAGCTTAAATCATCTACAGTGTGAGTGTCCTTTTACGTGTTATCTGTTTTATTCTGTGTTCTATTGTGCCGTCCAAAAGTTATATTGCTCTCGTGAGTACTTCCGCATCATCGATATATATATATATATATATATATATATATATATATATATATATATATATATATATATATGTTTATATATATATATATATTTATGTGCAAATCTATGCATAATGTATGTATGTCTGTCTACAGGTATTTACGTGTATATATGCAGTAATTATAAATTTTATGCCTAATATAGTTTGTATACGCGATGGGTTAAATGGATGTGCCTTATTTGAGGACCTTCCGAAATCCTAATCCGTTTGGACGGGTTTAAAAACTAAGCGAGAGTACTTACGTTGGCAAATTCGTTCTCACGCAATAAATTTGTGCAGCGTCAAACGCTCTTGAAAATTTATACTAATAATAAAGAATCTACTTTTCCAGTCCCAATCTGTTGCAACAAATGAAGTGAAATCATAAAATATGATAACATCTATAACAAAAGAACGCGCTTAGCTGAACTTATCTATGAAGAGTCTATAACTAAAAGAGGGTCACTTTTCACTCAATAACAAATATTTTATTTCCTGATAATGAATCATGGTTGGAACGAGGGATAGGTCAACTTAAGTGAAATTCTAACACAACACGATGACCTTAAAACTGACGGATGCTTATTTAAACGAAACATAAACCAGGTAATAGGGCATAATGCACAATACCAACATTAGCATTTGCACAAGAATAACCTGCATTTGGAACAATGTTAGGGTGGCCATTTCATCAAGTGAAGAAGAAGAGCATTTTAACATAAAAATAAAATTAATTCCTTTGAGTTCCTTTCTTATTTTAGGCCAACCGCGTTTGCATTTAAAGGACTTGTACCCGCAAGTTCTGGAATGCACAATACAACGAAGGCCACCGAAAGGGCTTGTGGTGGGGGGTGATGGGGCACCACCCGTAAAAGAGAATAAAACCGCATGGAAAACAAACAAATTCATTGCCAATCTACACCCACATACGTAGGAGTATGCGATATCTATGCAAAACCTTGCGCAACGTTTAATCTTGTCCTGATTTGTAAATTAAATGTCTTTAATATTTCTATAGTGACTTTGGTTTCTTACCATTAATGATTCCTGATTTTTCGAGGAAAGAACGAGTATTCGTATCTATCTGCCCTGGAATCTATCTCCCTTATCTTATCTTTGTGCTCTGATCTACCCAAATAGTGTGGGGCCATTATAATAATTCCTTCACTAGTTAATCGTTAAACTCGTTTGTTCTGAACCTTTCTAAAAGTCTCGCTTGTTCTCTTCGCATCTCAAGTGGCTCCCAGCCTAAATCCCCTATGAGACCTGTCACACTTGTGTTCTTATTATAACAATTTTTGAAGAATCTGGAGGATTTTCTCTGGACTTTACCCAATTCTTTTTGTCAAATTTTCTGCCAAGGATCCCAAATCCTTGTAGCATATTCAAAATGAGATCAAACTAGAGTGAAAGAAACACCTCTCTCTTACTATTTCATTACACATCCCTTTAGAAAGAGTTTCTTCAGAAAGCGGATCCGCATATTGTCCTGACATGTGCTCCCCATGATAGGCGTGCTGTTAGAACAACCCCAAAATATTTATTTGACTTCATATGCCGTTGTTAGCATTGAACCCTCTATTTCACAATTTAAGCCCTGTTCGTCACTTCCTTTCTTCCAAAACTGCGAATTTGCCTTGGTTAAGTCATAATTCCACTAGCAACCGATGATCTAAAAGGATATAGCCGTGGCCGACAAAAGTATTGAAGGAATTAAAAAATAATAATAATAAAGCGGAGTGAATTAGAGTTGAATGGTAACCAGGGTGTCCTGTTCGTATTACGTACTGCCTCCGCCAGGAGCTCCTACGCTGCCCCCGATCCCCTCTTCGGCAGCGTTCGAAGAGGCGTCGCCGTCGACCACCACTGCCCCGTCGCTGGACAGGAGCGTTGCGAGCACGACGACGAGCACGATGACCCCCAGGGCGAGGGCCAAGATGCCAAGGGCCCAGCGGATAGTGCAGGGGCCTCCCACTCCGCACACCGGGCTGTCCTCGCCGCCCGCACCACCCTCTGGAGGGGGAAACATTCATTACAGGGTCTGTCCCAAAAAGTAATTACAATAAATCTGGGGAAAAATGTATTGCAGATCAAAGTTCAAATTGCTACAATTTTTTACAAGAGCACCCTTATGCATCAATACACCAATTCCAGTGCCTCCGTCAGTGGTGGTATGCTTCCTGTTAGGCATCAACGGGACCCTCGTTCAGGCACCTCGTCATGGCTCCTTTGACATAATCCAATGGTCAAAAATGGCACTCAAAGGGGTTACACATCTTGGCACACCTTCCTCATGGCTAAATCCATCTGTAAAGATGCATTGCACTGTGGTTTTCTGAATATTGCACTCTTCTGTTATCACATCCTGACACTTGGGGGTCAATCAGAATTGAGCATGTCTCACTTTTTGCACGTTTTCATTGCACACTGTGTTGTTGATGGGCATTCCTCATCGTCAACCTCCTCTCTACGCTCCCAGAACATCTCGGGCAAACAGAAAACCATCACTTGGGACATTTCTCCATCTCCATAAGCATTCTTAATTTTTGGGAGAGTCCCTCTATGTGAGGGTGAGAGAGTTGGTGTGGTCAACTAACAATGTGGATTGGATGTGCTCTGGCATTTGTGGAGGGGCACGAGAGAACTCATGTTGACAGAGAGTGTACAGAAGTCGCATCAAAGCGAGAAAAGGAGGTTGGAATGGGAAAATAAAAAAGTTAGATGAATTTTAAACTTATTTTATTACAGATCGTAGGCTTTCGCAGCTGTTGAGAGATGCAGAAGTAGTTCTCGGGCTGGACTGCGTGAGAGACATTTTTGGCTCAACGTTTCTCTCCCGTTGCAGGGAGCGTCTTCAGGAGCGAAGTAATTTTTGGCTAGCTGATCCTCCGTATATATACCCCCCGTTCGGTCCTTTCACTTTTTGACCGTTAGGGGTCTAACGGCCCTTGGTTGGTTTGGTAAGGGTGGGGGTGGTAGATTGTGCGTTTTTTCCTTTCTCTTTTTGACCGTTGGTGTGTATTTATATATATATCAGATAAATGTTATATTTCGCTGGTTAAGTCTCATTTAGAATGTGGTTGTAATATATGGGATCCTTATGAAGTTGTATTTATTGCCTAATTTGAATCGCATGCAACGTAAACTACTATAAATAGCGTATCCAAAATATTAGAGCAGCTAGACTGGGAATCATTTAATGGAGCGAGGGTTAAATTGCAGCTTAAATCTCCTGCATCAATTGGAAGGGCATCTCTTTAGCAGTGATGATGTTGAAAATGCATTATTACCCCCATCGCACTACGGTAGAACAGACCATGTCAATAAAATTAGAGAGTTCAAGTGTAGAATATAAAGACTTGAGATGTCAGTTTTTCCACGAAGGATAAGGGGTCAGGAAAACATTTTCTGACCACAATAGGGGAAAATACTCGGGTCAAAATAAGTGCTGTGTGTTCACTCCCTGCCATACTTCCTAGTGGCGGCCTGCTGGGTGCTAAAATATCTAAAAAAAGGATACTGAAATCCGCAAATCGAAACAGAAGGAACAGCAATTAGGAGAGGGAATAGAAAACAGTGGATAACAGAAGAGATGATTGGGAAGTTGGACGAGAGAAGACAATGGAAGGAGGTATCGGAAGTACACAGAGAGATGAACAAAAAACACGACGATGCGAGAAATTGGTATGGCCCAAAAAGACGGTTGAAGAAGCACTGGGAAGACATGGATTGTGTACAGGAGAAGGATGAGATGGGTGCGCTGTCGAGGAAGTGCCATCAGGAATTAAAAAGGCAAAATCCGTGCAAACCATCAAAGATAAGTGAGAGCATTTATTAAGTGCACCAGTAAAACATTCGAGAGGGGTGGAAATATCATATGGAGGAACTAAATGGTTGATAAACTTGGCGAGAATGCTTAGACGTTGAAAGAGAACGGAGACGTGGATGAGGATGGCTTAGACTCAGGCTCACTTGATAGCGAGATAGAACATGGCATTAAGGGAATTGGAATCAAATAAGGCCGTTGGGGTGGACGATATTCCCGCCGAACGTTTTCAGGGGTTTAGGTGAACGAGGGGAGAAATGTTTTGATAATATTAATTCGTACCATTTATAAGGGAGGAATTCAGCTGTGATAAGTCATCTAAGATAGACCATTCAAATATTTAAATAAAACAAAAAATTACGCACAGCCATAAACCAAATACGAGCATGAAACGTCATTATAACAAGTAGTGTGTGCATAGTAAAAATGCACAAAGTGAAACCTGCCCTTGACTTGAATGCACCTGGTTTTGGGGTGCTTTTTGGGCGAGACAGGGGAGAGGACGACCGTTTACCCAGGTATTTGAAAGCATCAAGTTTGTCGTTCTCCATGAGAATTGACTGATTCGAATGACAGTCTCAGGCGACACAGTTCATCTGAATCTGTGTGCCAAGACATACTATACAGCGCCCACTTAGGGGATTGAGGGACCTGCACCATCGTTTTGAAAGGGCGTGCGCGGTGTCATCTCTAACCCGTCCAGAGGATTGCCGCTCGTCGCGTTCTCGGGTCGCTTTCCTTTGCCTGTTCAATCTTGAAGCTGACCGGAGGACCTCTTCCGAGCATCAGGCACACTATTGACATATTTTGGTTCGGTTTGCTTGGGCTTTGAAAGTAAGGGAATGTAATCACTGATCTAAATCTTTATGGGGGATGATTCGGCCGCGAGCGTTTCAGTTCAGCAGGCATGAAGTGGAGCACCGGAATATAGTATTCAGTAGTAGAATATTTCAGTTCAGAAATCATAATAGTAAGAATCCGAAGTCCATTTAGAAATATTAAAAACATTTAAGTTACAAGTCGGAATAAAATTTAAAATTCAAAGATTGTGCATTTGTATGTTTTTTGGTAGTTTGTGGGTTAGCATGTGTGTGAAAGGGTTGGGGCGAAAGGGTTCGTGCATGAATGTGTGGTTTGTGGGCTATACATTCGTGGCTACTGCGTGCGGTTATTTTTTCTAAACTACGGGTGGTTCACTAACACCCCCCGCCACACGCCCTTGCGGCGGCTTGTGGGGTATTGAGTAGATGTAGATGAATATTTTTGGAAAAAAAGTAAAACCCTCCCTCCAGATGTCTACTGTATCGGGAACACCGAAATGGAATGTGTAAACTCAATTAAATACCTACGCGTTACACTCACTCAAGACCTCTCCTGGATGAAAAGGATTTATTAGAAGAGTACCACGTAAATGTGATGAAAAGATCACAGAGAAATGTTATCTTTCGCTGATTTAGGCCTCATTTAGAATAAATAGATTTAAATGCCATTTTTCCACGAACGATTGGGGATCAGAATAATATTGCCCGACAGCGGTAAGGGACAAAATAATCGGGTGAAAATTAGTCTGTTGTGTATTTACCCCCTGCCAAACACCCTAGGGGAGGTTTGCAGGGTACTAATAATACAAAAAAATACAAAATATATCTTGCACTTCGTCAATATCGTATTTTTCAGGTTGGTTGCAGAAAAATTGTAAATAAATGAAGACGTGTTACCATCACTTTAATTTTTTGAATTGGGACAAACTATAGGATTAGATAATGTTTGAATAATCTATTTAATGCAAAAAAAACAATGCGTTCAATAAATGAACACGTTTAGCTACGTGCATCCTTGTAGCTTTTGTTGAAAGGTTTGTACAGTAGATTTCACATTTTCCCCTAGGATGTGTAACAAAACTCATTCGGTTGAGACATAATCCGTTAATTTTAGGATTTGCGGAGTTGATAATTTCATTTAGGTTCCTACGAGGAAAAGTAATGCACACGTGCTTGTAGAGCGCGAACAAAAAAAGTACAATTCTTAAGTTTCAAAATCATATATTTATTTTTCAACATAGTCACCGTTAAGGGTAACACATTTTTTCCCAACGTGTAACAAGCTTCTGTCACTGAAAAACTCCTCCGACTTTTCTCGAATCCAGGACTTGACAGCTGCCTTCACCCCGTCGTTCGAGATGTCATGATTACCCTTGATGTGTCTCTTGAGTTGAAAAAAATAAAAATCGCCAGGCGCAAGATCGGAGGAATAAGGAGGGTGTGGAATCGGTTCAAATTTCAGGTTTCGGAGAGCCTCTCCAGTTGAGCGCGGGGTGTGTGGACGAGCACTGTCATGTTGCACGATTATTGGCGACAGGCTGCCTTCAACACGGCAAATTCGACGAATACGGTTAGCGATACGCTTTTGAGTGGCTAGCCGGTCATTTGAATACAATCTTCGACGAGTTTGCGATGTTTATCGTATGTGGCAGTAATCGGACGTCCGCAGCGTGTTTCATCAACAATTATGGATTTTCCAGGCTCGCAAACACGAAATTTTACTACCCTATTCTACTATTTTAGTAGACATATCAGCAGTATCTTCACCATAAACAGCCTTTAAACAACGGCAAATCTCATAAATATAAGTGAACTACACACGGAACTACTTTTTAGTCGATCGAAGCATTGGAAAACTTGGCATCGGGAAATTGTTATCAGTTTCAGTGTAACTCTTCTTTAGAGATGATCGATGGAGTTGATGGTGATATCTACAGAAACTCGGGGACACGAGGGAAGAAGGGATGGGTGTCGCATGATGGCTCGCGCGGGGGATTTCCTGGAAGCCCACCGGCGACCTTGGGAAACTCCCATGATGCGAGCATATGCGCTCGGGAGACCACGACGTCGTCGCGGAGCGGCCAAGGGAAGGGGAGAGGGGGGGGGGGACTACCACATGCGTACACGCTGGCTTGTTTGTCTTCCGAGGACCACAGAAAAATGTTCGCAGCGGCCGGAGGCAAAAGGCTTAAGAAACAGAGGCAACGAGTAACATTTCGCCAGAGTAAAGCTCAATTCGTATTATAGGCATCGTATGGTTGCGTTCCACAGAAGAATGCCATTCGCAAATATGTGTCAAGCACGTGTTTCCGGAGCGCCTATTTGTGGCACGATTGTTTTAAAATGCAGTATTCTTTGCTATTTCGACGTAAGTGAAAATATATAAATTTATATATTTATAGGAATTTGAGAACTTTTTTATCGTTTTAGGGTGTGACTTTAAACGTCTAACAAAATATATTCAACTGTTTCAGGCTTCGCTACGTGGGGGTATTTATTATCCATACTAAAAAGACTACTTTTCCAAGGATTTTTTTAAGGCACAACTCGTTCATCAACTTGCGGCGTCATCATGTACCTGATGATACCGCAAGTCGGTCAAGTGCCTTTTAATGAAATTCTGTGGAAAAGTAGTCTTTTAAGTATGGAGTATAAAAAATGTATTATTACATCACGGTATGTTTAATATTGTATTCGTATTTCTTTGGAAAACTGTACCTTCTCTCTGAGCCACGGTGCGTTATAGACACTCCGTACTTAATGTCGGTGGCCATTGCTGCAAAATCCAATTATTATTAGGTGGCAATCTACCGATTTAGGTAGGTTTCGAATGGACATAACTACCTTATAATACCCTTGTCTCTCCTAACAATACACAACCAAACGTCATACTCTACAAAAAGCACCTCTTCATTTCCATGTACTTCCCTCCTTCCTTCATCCCGTCCAACAACCATATCCTCTATTTTTGCCCCTCTCTCGCTTTCCCAACATTCTCTCCTCTATTACAGTCTTCGACATCCCATTGCCAATCAATATGCTTTTCAAATTTCACTTGAATAGAGATTTATTCACGACCCGGGTTTCAAACACTTAATGTCATCTTCAGGTGACACCTGAAGATGACATTAAGTGTTTGAAACCCGGGTCGTGAATAAATCTCTATTCAAGTGAAATTTGCATAGTTTGTCTCCTTTCCATCATGGATAAATTTCACAAGGTTAACCCTATTACCGTTCGGTTTGTTAATATGCTTTTCATTCATTTTTCCTGCCTCTTTATCTCCCAACAAACCCCTCTCCTCGCCCACCATACTTAGTACTTCCTCATTTGTTTTCCTTTCGGTCCATTTCACCTTCTCCATTCTTCTCCACACCCACATTTCAAAAGCCTCCAATCTACGTCTATCCTCCTGCTTAAGTGACCACGTCTCCGCGCCGTACATAAATACGCTCCATATCAGTTTATACGAGTCTTTCCTTAACATCCTTACTCATCATCCCCGTCATCAACTCCCTCCTCCTTGAGAAAGCCTCTTTGCCTTCTTGAAGCGGCATTCTTCTCCTAACGTCCCCGCTACTTTGACCAAAAAGTAGTGTTGGTCCAGAACACTTCCGAGATACGTAAACTGTTCTACCTGCTATCTAGTTTTCCCCCTCGAATTTTAATGCTCAGCTAGGCCTTTTTCTTTCTGGAAAATCGCATAACCTTTGTTTTATTAATATTGATTCTCATCCCATATCTATCGCACAGGATATCAAATACACTCAGCAATGCTTTCAACCCCTTGGCTGACTGACGGCCTAGGGCTTTGCCATCAGCTAACCTGATTTTACGCAAAATCCTATGTCGGTAATTAATTATTGAACAACCAATCTCTACACTTCTGGTCACATATTTTATGAAAAAACATATGTGAAGAGATGTCCTCGTAATGGCATTGCGTTAATTGCATTAGAGACGAGATTCCGATGTTTTCAGACTTCGTTAAATTGTCGCTGACCCAAAAGAAAATCTTCATTGTGTCCTCGGGGATCCTCGTCATTGTGTCCTCGGGGAAAATCCTCGGGGAAAGGATGGCCGACGTTAACGGGATGGCAAGTGGTCTGGGGGCTGATTGCTACGTGAATTGAATGGAGTAGCGAGAGTAGTTCAGTGTGGGTGAGTGGCAGAGATGCCTCGGCGCAGGGAAAATCCATATATTTCGACTCATTTCCGAAGGTTATACATTCAAAAGCATAGAGGGTTTGTATTAAAAGTATCAATTTCAGTTTTTTTCTGACGTGCATTGCGTGAGGTGCTGAATTCAGACCTACGGTTGTTAAGTGTGCGCATGACCGCTGGATCGTAAATTGGCATTGATAAAACAGTGTCAGTGCACACACTATTATTATTAGGTAATCCACCGGTTAAGGTAGGTTTTTGGATGGACACATCTATCAAATAAATATTTTGTAACTCCAAACAAAACCCAATCCAGCAACCCAATCTACATCAGGTCCCTCTTCATCTCTGTGTACTTCTTTCCTCCCTTCATCCCGTCCAACATCCCTATCCTGTTCCTGCCCTTTCCTCGCTCGCCCAACATTCTCCCCTCTATTACCTTCTTCAACATTCCACTACCGCTCAATACGCCTTTCATCCATTTTTCGTGCCTTTATAGGATTTCTCTCAACAAACCCGTCTCCTGACCCACCATCTCCAGTACTTCCTCATTTGTTTTCCTTTCGGTCCATTTCACCTTCTCCATTCTTCTCCACACCCACACTTCAAAAGCCTCCAACCTACGTCTATCCTCCCGCTTCAGTGACCACGTTTCCGCGCCGTACATAGCTACGCTCCATATCATCACACACCATTATCACTGAAAATTTGGTGAAGCCATGATGATCTGAGCTAAATTCGTCCTCCCAAAGACGACCAAATGATGATGGACGACCAAAAGAACAGAGTTGGGTGTCTGTTTACGAAGACATTCTGCAACGGCATCGCGATGATTCCCCAACCCCCTTAGAGTCCCGACTTGGCACCAGCTGACTATTCTCAAAAGTTGAAATAAACCACCCCTTAAAGGACACCACCATGGGACCCTAAGTGCCGTCAAAGGAGCTTGCACTCGTATCCTTAAGGACCTTCATTAATGCGCCTAACATGGAGTCTTCGAGGCGTGGAATACTGGAATGTGGAACTACTCAACGTATCTGTGAAGGAAATGATTAAAGAGGCAAGGGAAGTACTGGAGGTAGGAGTGAAAGTCGGCGGGGAATTCGTAAAATCAGTTAGGTTTGCTGATGACCAAACTTTAGTTTGTCAGTCAGCCAAGGGGTTGCAAGCATTGCTGAATGTGTTGGAGGGTCAGGTCAAAGATATGGGATAAGAATCAATATTAATAAAACAAAGGTTATGCGATTTTCCAGACAGAAAAAGGCTAAGCTAAACATTAAAATAGGTGGGGAAAAAATAGAGCAGGTAGAACAGTTTACATATCTCGGAAGTGTTTTGGACCAATACGGTCAAAGTAGTAGGAATGTAAGGAGAAGAATTGCGCTAGGAAAGGAGGCTTTCTCAAGGAGGAGGGAGTTGATGACGGGGACGTTGAGTAGGGAGGTTAAGACAAGACTCGTAAAAACTCTGATATGGAGCGTAGCTATGTACGGCGCGGAAACGTGGTCGCTGAAACAGGAGGATAGACGTAGATTGGAGGCTTTTGAAGTGTGGGTGTGGAGAAGAATGGAGAAGGTGAAATGGACCGAAAGGAAAACAAATGAGGAAGTACTAGAAATGGTGGGGGAGGAGAGGGGTTTGTTGAGAGAAATCCTATGGAGGCAGGAAAAATGGATGAAAGGCGTATTGAGCGGTAGTGGAATGTTGAAGAAGGTAATAGAGGGGAAAAGTTAGGCCATTGAGGAAAGGGCAGGAACAGGATAGGAATGTTGGACGGGATGAGTTTCACGAAGCTTTGATTAGAGTTTTGGTGAGTTTCGGTAAAAGTTATCAAGAAATTACTGAAATATTGATATTTATGGTGATAATGGTCTGAAGAAAACATCGGTTTTCAAGTGGATGAAGCATTTAAGATGGCCGATAAGACGCTACGGATGATACAAGGCCGGGACGACCCTCGATTACCTGTGTTGACGACAACATTGATCGTGTGCGGTCCCTTGTCCTTACTGATCGTCGAAAAACTACCCGAATGATAGCTGATGAGCTGAATTTATGAAAATCAACATTGCATACTATTTTAACCGAACATGATGGATGGATCCTTCACCATGACAATGCACCTGCACATGCAGCATTGATCGTTCACCAGTTTCTGGTAAAAATTCAAACACCATCCTCGATCATCCTCCTTGTTCGCCTGATCTCGCCCCCCTGCGACTTATTCCTATTCCCAAATGTAAAAATATGGTGTGGGGACATCACTGGGAAGGTGTGGACACAATAAATCAAGAAAACTAAAAAACCCAACTGCTGAGGAATTCCAAGGATGCTTTAAGCAGTGGAAATGAAGATGGAATAAGTGGATAGCAACGAATGGAGAGTACTTTGAAGGGCACAAAATCTATGTGGATTAAATTTTACAAAATAAAGTTTTTATGGTCTTAGTTCGCGTATTTCTTGGGCTGACCTCGTACCCTTTTAATCATATTTATACCTGCGTGAGGAAGAGCGCGAAGAAAAGAGTGAGGAGTAAGATAGGCAGGGACAATTAGGAAAAATATGGAAATCCAAAGACACAGATAAACTAAAGAAATGGAGAGGTAAAAAGAGAGGGGAGGAAGATATGCACTTGTGGTCAGTAATGAGAGGAGGGTGGCGGGTGAGGGATGAGGGAAGAATAAAGAATATAGGGTTATAAAGAATATAGGGTTAAGGGGGAAGGGGACATGGAAGGGATAGAGGCAGACCGAGGGATAAGTGATTCTAAGGAGGACATTATCATGGAAGGGTTGTTCTACACGGAGTGAGAGTGGAGGGTAGGTGGTGGCTGGATGGGAAAATACGCGAAGGGCGGAGTCAGTTGCAGAGAGAGGGGAAATTTCACTGTTTGCTGTGGAAACGGGACTGAAACGGGACGGGAGAGTGGTTTACAAAAATATTGCCATTTAAAGAACACTCTTATTTTATGTTACAATTTCAAGTTGCTCCAAAATATCAAGTCTATTGCCCTTATTTTCGTAATGTAGAATCTAAGGATTAAATTTGCATGATTGGGATGATTGTAGTAGGTGCTTTTCTAGGAGTGGTGTTTCATCAAAAGTCCTCCAGCAATCATCATCTATTCTATTTTTTATAAAGGACGATCCTTTTCGGAATCGCATTTTCACCGTCTGGGGATTCCTTCGGAATTTTGGCGGGAGGCACATTGATGGCTGGCTTGGGAGAGAAATGGCGGCGCTGTCCATGACCCCTTCCCCATTCTCGGTGTACCTCCACCCCCTTTTCGCGGAGTCGCTCGGCAAGTTCTGAACTCTCACTAAAGGCCGGCGACAAAATTATTTTCAACAGATGATAGCGATGCCCTTCTCATTGATACAGCGTGCTCTATAATCCATCGCTTATAATCCCGTTGCTTGGTAACCGCCATCACAAAAGATGACCAAAAAGTCCTAATACGAGTACAGTGGTGTAGTCCAGGCGCATCATTTGGGCGCCTTTAATCGTTCGATCTAGGGAGGACGCCATCTTGAAGGGTGTCCCTACTCGTTAGGCAGCGAGAGGGAGGGGCAATACATTCTCCTTATTTCGACCCCCGGATCTAGGACCCAAGAAGTGTTTCCTAACCACGCCATATTGCAACCCCATAATTCCAAGTGCTAGAAGCGAGACAACTAGCATAAGAATAATCGGGAGTGCATTATATATCTTGGGCACAATAACATTGGTTATTTTTTCGGGAAGGTACAATTTTACTTGATGGAAAAAAGAAGGACTTTATTAACGCGAGGTGGGAAAAGGCGGATCTTTCCTTAGGCAAGAAAAATTTTGGAGCCTTCCGCATGAAATTAGTTTAATTCTTGTAATAACTTTATTTGATCAAACTTTTTGATTAAGATGTTTGGAATGTGGAGGTGAGGACGTATTATTTGTTTGGTGTTCCATTTCATGACTAAGAACATCGTGTTTAGAAACATGCCTCATTTATGTGCTTGTTTAATCTTATTTTGGTATATAAATATTACGGAAATGATCTTCGAGCGTAATGCTGTGTTTGGACACTGTAAGAAGCATTGAGTCATGCCCTTAATGAAAATATAGCTGTCTGCATGAATCCAACTGAGCAATCATAAACCAAACCTGCGCAGGAGTCACCGTCTCACAACGTAAGCCCACAAAGTTATAAAATCAACAAAAATAAAAAAGCGCCGACAACAACTAATTGTAAGGTAAATGTTGAACTGCTACTAAATTAAACTTAAAAATAAGAAACATTTAGCGAGAAAAGTACGCATAAATATTAATTGACTTCACACGACACAAAGCACATCTTAAAAAATTACTGACAAGGTTTAATGACCGCAAAGTTACCCAGCAGTAAAATACCATGTAATAAGATAAATAGTTCTAAATTTTAATGCAATACTATCTAACTCAATAATTAAAGCAAAATGTAAATAACAGATAATCGATAAAGAGTTAAATCTATTCCAATAAGAGAAAATGAACACGAAACTAGTACTATAAATCGCCCAAGTTACTAAATTAAAAGAAAGAAATAGAAAACTTGAAAAAAGACTACCGAATGAATTGTAAAGTGAACTCGGGATTACGCAAAAATCATTACACCGTTTTGCAACTATTCGCAAATGTTTGCACACGCAAATCTCAAATATCAAAATATTTACATTCGGATATCATTTGTTGTTTTCCTTATCCTTGGCTACCTACATAGATGGCAGTACTGCTGCGTTGGGTGACAAAATTCCAGCTGTCTTTTCATTGAGCGCGTAATACTTATTATTATGCACCTCAAAGTACGAGCACCCTGATGCCTAACGAGTCTGGTCGTAGCTGAGGATTCCCTGCAATGTCTTCGCGAAGGAGTTACTCATAGTGGCAAGCAATGTCATTTTGGGAGGAATGTATGCTCTGTCCTTTCTTAGTCTGTCAAAGACATCGAACGTTCGCACATCTCCCCGACTTCCTGGAGGTAATATCTCGCCCTCTCAGGCGTGACGAAGATTGACGACAGGCTGAAGACGTTTCGATAACGGTCAAACGATGTGTCTGTGTGTGCACGCACAGTGCCTGGAGTCATTTATGGACGGCGCCGAATAACTCGCGATATCGGCCAGTCTTGGAAAAAAAGGAATCAGTTATATGTTTTTAGTTTTATTTATTTAGCACCTTCCGAGCCACCACTAGGGTGTGTGGCAACGGGTGATTACACTCCAGACAACCCTTGACCCAAAACACTTTTGCCTCCTAGCGCGGTCGGACAAACGTTATTTAATTCAGATCCCTAATCGTTCGTAGGAAAAATGACATCTTAAATCTGTCTGTTATTATGATGTACTTTGTCGAAAACCTTCTTAAACTCTAGAAAAATAGCGTCCACTGGAACATTGCTCTCTCCCGAAGTAAGAATATCATGAACAAAAATCGCAAGATGCATCGCGCAGGATCTACCCTTTCGGAAACCGTGCTGATTTTTCATTAATAATTCCTGATTATCGAGGTATCTCACGATCGAACTTGCAGCTACATGTACCATAGCCTTGCGCGGAATGGATGTGAGGGAAATAGATCTGTAATTGCTCGGTTGGTCCTTGTCTCCATTTTTAAATATTAGTTTTACGTTAGTCGTTTTCCAAGCGCTGGGGACGTTGCGATCTACCAGCGATTTCTTAATTACGATTTCTAGATACGGCGCAATTTCTGACGCCCGTTCCTTCACTATGAGAGCTGGTATTCGATCGGTTCCGGAGGATTTATTAGGCTTAACATTTTTCAGCAACCGTTCTATTCCATTATATGAAACTTCAATTTTGGGCATATGTTTGGGTTGGAGAGTATTCGCGTACGGACCGGAGCAGGGATTTCTCGGATTGTATTCTCTAATTCCACTCAAAAAAATATTATTTATCCCATTCCACTACTCAAAAAAAGTGTAACGGCGCAGCGAGTTGCCAATGACAACCGCGGTTGCCATGCAGGGCACGACGGATGACGACAGTCACTTTGCCCTGGACACAGATTCAAATCCGCTGATTGATTGGCTGAGGAGGGAAAAGGGCGGAAACCCGCTTACCTCCGCCGTCGCTCTTGGGCGGGAGGGCGCCATCCGGACGCACCTGTTGCACGATCACGGGGCCATGGAACTCCGTGACGTTGTCGAAGACCACGTCGGTAGAACCCTCCACACTGATGTCCCCCACGTGCACGGCGCTCGAGTTGGTGACCCCCGTCCCGGTGGAGAGAGCCTCGTGCATAGGCGAGCGCCGGACGGCCAACACTGCGTGCGCTGACATCCCAGCCGCCTGGTCGTCTACCGCGGACTGACGGCGAGAGGGAGGGCGACGGGAGAGGGACTTCCGCCGCTAGGTCGGCCGGCCGGCCGGACGGCGCGGCGGGCGGGGCGGCCTTGGGAGGACGGAGGGGCGGCCCGCATGCAATGAATGACTGCATGCCCAACCGCCGTTTGAGATAGCTTGCGGATGGAGACAGCCTCATCATCGCCACGTCCCTTAGCATAGGCAAAACCTGAAATCCGTCGACACGTTAAACACCTTAGTTTGTTTTCTTTCCCTCCGCTTTAATTATTTCATGCTTCTTAACACCAACATTGCAAAAGTCTCCAATCTACGTCCATCATTCGGCCATTGATTCCACTCCGCACAAAAGCACGCTCCACAGAAAAATTTTAACGTGTGTTTATTAGCAGTCTTACTCAACGTCCCTACCATTAATTCACGCCTCCTTGTGACAGATATTTCACCAAACGCAATTCTTCTCCTCGTTCATGGCATAATAATTGCGGTGGTGTTCAGTTGTCTTGCTCAGTAATATTTCTAACGTGATACCATGGCCGTCCCACTGGGGTCAGACAACTTTGCAGCCGCCTCAGTGAGGAAGTCCCTGCACGGATTACCTTTCGTCTGGCTCCTAACCTTAGACCGTGAGTGACCCTACCAGGAGCAAAATTCATTGCATCCAATGCTCGAGGGGCCATCAGAACTCACAAGCCCTTCCACTACGGAAGGTTGTAGTTCACGTGGGGATATAAATGTTACTAATAAATTCTGCAACGCATTTACCATTATTCTCGTTGCCTCGTTTCGAAATACAATTATGGCATTTTTTCTGCCAGTTGTCCTGTTCCGAAAAACCATCAACCAATGTTTTCGAAGCTGAAAAATTTTCGCCGGCCAGGGGAATCAAACCAACGACCTTCGGCACCGCTGGCAACCTCAGATCTATCTGCGCCACCCCCCCCCCCCACACACACACGCACACAAACACACATAATATACAGGGTCCATTCAATAAGTATCGGGACTGGTTCGCTGTAGCCTCAATGGAGCCGTGGATGAGGGGTCCGACCGGTCGGCTCGGTAGAGGGGTCCTTCACCACTCAGACGCACTTTAGTTCAGTCGCCTCCGGGCACGGATTTGAGACAGGAGGAGGATTTTTGGGACGTGTGATTGTTTGTGGTGTCGTCGCGCCAGCATGGAGCGCACCGTCGAGCAACGCTGCGCTGCGAAAAAATTTCTTTAAACTTGGAAAATACACGTCGGAGACCCTTGAACTCAATAAACAGGGGATGATGCCTTAAGCCGCAGAAGAGGTTTTGAGTGGCACAAAATGCTTAAGGAAGGCCGGGATCGTCGAAGACGAACACCGCGTCGGACGCCCGACGACCGCTTGAACCGATGCTAAGGTGGCCAAAGTGAAAAAGGTTTTGGACTCTGACAGGTGTTTAACCATCGCCCTTATCAGTGAGGAGACCGGCCTTCCAGTCGGAACCATCCGCACCATTGTAACAGCGGATCTTGCGATGCAGAAAAGTGTGCGCGAAGCTGGTGCCGAAAGTCTTGAGTGAGAAACAAAAATTGTCGCGGGTGGAAATTTAGCTGCTGACGAAATTTGGCGCGGCAAACCCCCATTCAGCCCTGGCCTGTCTCCACCTGACCTTCTCTTGTTTCCACGGATAAAGAGGGAGCTCAAAGGATATCTATCGGTGCGACTCCATTGGGGCGGTTCAAGCGGCGACGACAAAGGCTCTCAACAGTATTCCGGAAACAGACTTGCAGTGGGAATTTGACGAGTGGCAGACGCGCCGAAATAAGTGTATCGATGCAGGAGGAATAATGTATTTTGAAGATTATTAAGTGATTGTAATGAAAACTACAATAAATTTGGATTTTTGGAACCAGTCCCGATACTTTTGAATGGACTCTGTATATAAAACAATAAACACAATATTCAACCAGAATCAACCCGAATACTCGGTTCGGTAGGTGATGGTAGAGTTCCCCCAGTAATAGGCACGACGGCTTGTGAAATTCACACATCAGGATAGGGGGGCCAGTTCCTTTCCCTGTGCCGGTTATGGTTTCCCAGGGAGATGTCACCCGAAAAATCACATAGCATGGGTGGAGCTGCAGGTGCCCAGAGTCGTTCCAGTTCCTTTCCCAGGAATCGAACCCGACCCTCCGGTCAGTAGTCCAACGCTCTACCCCCAGGACTACCGAAACCCACACACACACTCTCACACACACTCTCACACACACTCACACACACTCTCACACACACTCACACACACACACACAAACACACACATATACATATAAATATTATAAAAAAATAGAAAATATTTATATTCCATTTGGACAGAACAATAGAACACAGAATAAAAAAGATAAAACGTAAAAGAACCCTCACATTGTAGATTGTTTCAACTTTCGACCGCCTCCGAGGCCTTCCTCAGGTCATTCTGACCTAAATTATATACATATATATATATATATATATATATATACATACACATTCAAATACGAATCTGGCCAATGTGGCTCATCTCTTCTTCTGGCTATGCGTGCCACGAAACGTGCTGTTCCTATTCTATATGATACTATATGCTTTCTAACCAACTGTCCCCTCTTCTTGTGTGTATTGTCTATTTCTCCTTTGGTGGGTGGAACAGCTCCCTAAAGCCTTCCTTTGGCAAATGATTCGGAGCACTTGGGCGTCTTAAAAAAAAAAATCGCAGATCTCAAGGTAATTTAAGTTTCCTCGGTGGTGTAATGGTAGCACATCCGCCCGGCGAGTGGAAGATCCGGTGTTCAAATCCCGGTCAAGGAAACATTTTTACTTTCGTGATCTGCTCAAAAACCGCCTTCCCCACATGTCCTGTGTTCGCCTTTTGTGTTTTCCTATCCCCTTTCCTTATACCTACTACCTTGAACAAAAAGTTCCCGGAATAACCACCGTGTGGCGCTCCCATCGTTCCGATTTGAGTTCTGTTTTTTTTTGTTAAATTGGTACATCTGTTGTTGATATTCCCTTTAAATCTTAGTGTCATAACTTTACATTTGCAAAAGTTACGTAGCCAAGAGTACATCTATCTCTGTGTGTGTTGGCGATTTTTTACAATTGCAGAAATGGATTTAAATTTGCAACAACGAACTTGTATTAAATTTTGCGTAAAACACGGATTTAGTGGCGCACGGACGTTGGAAATGTTGGAAAAGTGTTTCGGCAACGATTCTCTAAAAAAAACGGTCGTTTACCAGTGGCACGAGCGGTTCAGAAGTGGTCGTGAGTCAATCGAAGATGATGAACGCAGTGGCAGACCACCGACATCGAAAGTCGGTGAAAAAATTGATAAAGTAAAAGAAATGTTGGTCAATAACCGCAAATTAACCATCAGAGAAATAGCGGAGGACTTGAACATTGCCTATGGATCCGCCCAAGACATTGTGGTTAATGATTTGGGTTTCCGTCGTGTAGCAGCAAAGTTGGTGCCAAAAAACCTCAATTTCATGCAAAAAAGAGACCGTGTTGACGTCGCAAAAGACATGATTTGCGAGGCTGAATCCGATCCCACATTCATCAAAAGGATCATTACTGGAGACGAGACGTGGGTTTATGAGTACGACACGCAATCCAGACATCAGGCAAGTGAATGGCGTTCACCAAATGAGCCGAGACCAAAAAAACCACGTCGTTTTCAGTCAAAAAAGAAGGCTTTCATGGATTACAACGGTGTAGTGCATCATGAATTTTTGCCAGAAGGCCAGACAGTAAACAAAGAGTATTATTTGGGCGTTATGAGACGTTTGCGTGAAGCAATTCGCCGAAAGAGACCAGAAATCGTCGCACAGTGCGTCGAAACCGTCGCACAGTGCTATCATTATTCGTAATTTTTTGACGAAAAATGCAACAAATACCATCCAACAGCCACCGAATTCACCTGATTTGGCTCCCTGTGACTTCTTTCTGTTCAATCGAGTTAAAAAACCATTACGGGGAACGCGTTTTAGCAGCCGAGAGGAAGTAATGGAAAAATCGCAGGAAGCACTGATGGACATACCGAAAACCGAATATAAAAAATGTTTCGAGGATTGGATCAAGCGCTGGCATAAGTGTGTTGCAGTCGATCGGAATTACTTTGAAGGGGACAATATAGATTTAGATGAATAAACTTGTATTTTTAATTTTCTGAATAAATTCCGGGAACTTTTTGATCAAGGTAGTATTTCTATGTTTGAATGAATATATATATATATATATATATATATTTATTTATTTGCGGGTCGCGGTGGTCTAGTGGGTAGAGCGTTGGACTACTGACCGGAGGGTCTTGAGTTCGATTCCCGGACAAACCACTCTGGGAACCTGCAGTTCCACCCAAGCGAGTTGATTTTTCGGGTACCAGATCTTCCTGGGAAACAATAACCGGCAAAGGGAAAGGAACTGGCCCCCCTCCCCTGATGTGTGAATATTCACACGCCGTCGGGCTTGGTACATGGGTGAGCTTACCATCACCTACTAAACCGACCTTCGGGTTGATTACTGTGTTTATGAAAAGAGACGTTTCAGGCGTGATATGGTGGAATAACATGATTAATTAAAATTAGCAATTTTCCACGCTCCATATCAGAGTTTTTACGAGTCTTGTGTCAACATTCCCACTCAACATCCCCGTCATCAACTTCCTCCTCCGTGTGAAAGCTTCCTTGCCTAGCGCAATTCTTCTCCTTACTACTTTGACCGTGTTGGTCCAAAACACTTCCGAGATACGTAAACTGTTCTACTTGCTCTATATTTTCACCTCCTATTTTAATTTTTAGCTTAGCCTTTTTCTCTCTGGAAAATCGCATAACCTTCTTTCTGGAAAATCGCATAGCCTTTATTTTAATAATCTTGTTTCTCATCCCATATCTATCGCACTGGATATCAAATACACTCAGCAATGGTTGCAACCCCTTGGCTGACTGACAAAGTAGAGCTTTGTCATCAGCTAACCTGATTTTACGAAAAATCCTATGTAGGTAATCCTGTAGTGCCTTTTGCCGCTCTCGGTATTCCTTTCTTGACACATTCCCATTTTTCTTCGATAGTACTCAGATATTTACGGTCATCCATAATATTCTTTACAGCCTACTGATACTCCTTGCTTGTCAATCCCTTGACTAACCCCTGTCTCCTGCAGAGCTCAATTGCTTTCACCCCGCGGTCAATCCTCGCGCCTAAACCGTAGCCCTCCCACCTCATCACCATCTCTTCCTTCGCCTACCGTCGCATTCCAATCCCCCATCACTACCAAATGTTTCCCTGCAAGAACACACGCGATTATATCCTCCAACTCATCGTACATCCTATCGACTTCTTCCTCCTTATGTTTGCTCGGTGGCATGTATATCTGAACAATGACCAAGTTAGTCGGTTCTGCTTTATTCTATACGAGTAATATTCTATCAGTTGCTTGCTCTATGTTGACTACGCTTCTTCCTACCCGTTTATTTAATATTACGGCAACCCCTCGTTGACTCTCGTCCCCGCCGCTGTATATTATTCTATAATTATCGCTACAGTTATCCCCGCTGTCCTTCCACCTCACCTCACATAAACCTAAAATATCAATATTTCCTCTTTCCATCGCTCGCTTAGTACTCTCTAACTTGATTGTCCCCAACTCTGTCCGTAACATTCCATGTTCCTTTTCTAACTAATTTCTTCTTCTTCTTCTGCGTCTTCTGTCTTTCTGCTGTCTGTATTCCCCTGGAAGGATTTCGTGGGATGACGACCGCGGAAGCCTTGCTTTTCCCGCTGCCGGGCACGACACAATTCCGATTGGGCCGAGACCAGCAGTTGCTAGGACTCACATTCTCTACATTGTCCATCGTAAAAATCTTGGAAATGATAATTGAGTTGGTTTCCCGTTTCCTTTCTCTATTGTGTTTTTGACGTGACACCATCACTCAATGGCCGCCCCACTGAGGTCAGACGCTTTGACTACTTTCGTCTGGTTCCTATCCTTCGACCTATCTGGCGCGGGTGACCCTACAAGGAGCATTTACCATCACTCCCACCAGCACAGCTCTAGAGGTCATCGGAACGCACAAGCCCTTCCACCAAGTCAAGGTTGTAGTCCATGGGAGGGGCAACAATTGAATAGTTCCTTATCTTAATTTTTTATAGGTTAACTATTCAGGATTATCCAAACTTTGCAGATGGAAGTAAAAAATATATAACCGTTTTCTAATCTAATGGAGGGCTATGGAGTTTCCTCAAGTTAAACTGATTGTTACTCTCCCAAGTAATTTTCAAAAGCCCATTTTATCTCTTGTGATTATTCGGTGGGGTGCGGGAGGGGTCAACCGGACCCATATGCCCCACGTTATTTCTTTATTTCATGCCTAGGAGAACGTCCGAACACGGAAGAAACATACGAAAGAGCAGCAGAGCAACGTTGTAAAATGTCACGTCTTTTACTGTTGCTCAGCGTTCCGCCGACAGTGCGGTCGTGCATTTCGAGGCTACTCCAACGGTTTGACATCGTCGGAGCTGGCGTGTCGCATTTACAATGCCTGCTCGCTCTCCCGAGACAGACCCTGTCTCCCCCCCCCCCTCCCCCGCTATCTTTCAGGCTGCTAGGATCCCCTTACGCGCCCCAGTCACCACCCCGCATCATTGTCGCGCGCTCCTCCAAAGAGACAGGGACATACGCCAACGTTTTTCCTCGGTCTGGACGGATCCCTCGCGCGCTTCCCAGAGCCGACATCTCCCTTGGCTTCTTTTGCGGGTTTGAAGAGCTGCAAGCCAACAAATCCCATCCAGGTAAATGCCCACTATCCATTACTACTCCCTGCTTCGGCCCGCCTCTTCAGTTAACAAGAGAGGGAGAGTCATTTTTTGTTTCGCAGATGTCGCGCATGTATTTGCCCAAAGAGCAATGGGCACAATATGGTTTCATGTGAGACACTGTTTTGGTCGTTCACTTGGTGGAATTTTGTCATTGTGCATTTATCAGAAACACAGTAATTCCAAAATTAATAATAATTGTCTATTAATAAATATCAATAGAAAAATTGCTGTTTTTCTTTTATATGTATAATACGGTTTCAAAAAGTATTGTCATATCTAGGTGTTAATGTCTGGATGACACCCGTTTGTGAAATAAAAAGCATTTGGTGGCAATAAATAAGAAATCATAAAGAGACAGGAAAAAATGGATGGAAGGCATATTGATCGACAGTGGGATGTTGAAGACTGTGATAGTGGGGGGAATGTTAGGCAAACGAAGAAAGGGCAGGAACAGAATAGGGATGTTGAACAAGATGAAGGGAGGAAGCAAGTTTGATGAGTGATAAAGAGTGACCAGATGTGGAGTAGGCTGCAGAATTGTGTTTTGTTAGGAGTCACAAAATATTTATTTGGCAGTTGTACCCATCCAAAACTTACCTTAACAGGTAGATTACTTAGAATTATAATATAGTTAAGGGGACATAAACTAGAACAGTGTAGCTATCTAAGAAGTGTTTTGGATGAAGGTATTGGAATTGGTGGGGATAAAAAAAAAAAAGAATAAGTTCTATGCGATTGTATTTTGGGAGAGAGAAGAAAAAGTCAAGCATCTTAAATTAAGTCGTAAATAAAAAATAAGCGAAAAATTCAACATTTATTTTTAGACTATTTTTTAAATGGCTTGGATTTGGCCATTGAACCAAGAGATATAAAGGTTGAAGGTTATATAGTTATTGGTTGAAGGTTTTTGAAATGTTGGTGTTAAGATTAATGGAGACAATTTTCAACATTATATGAAAGGAAAATGAAGAATAGCTAGACATCTTAGACTGGGCAAGAGAGACAGTTGTTGAGAGATATTCATAGCAGACAGGACAAGTGGGTGCAAGAGACACTGAGGGGCGATGGGATGCTTAAGATTGGTAATAGAAGGGGGATTAATGGAAAGGTGAGATGGAGGGAAGAAAACAATAATCACTTTGGGTGGAATAAAATTGGATGGGAACAGAACAAAAGAACATGTGGCACACCGACCGGCCCCCCAAGCTCAAAAAGGCAAGAATGAGCAATATAAAAGTGAAAACAATGCTCATTGTCTTCTTCGACAGTAAAGGAGTGGTCCATAAGGAGTTTGTTCCTCAAGAACAGCCAGTTAACGCTACCTATTACGTGGATGTGCTAGAAAGACTCCGGAAAGGGTTGAAAAGGATGACAAAAGACACCTCCGCCACCTGGCAACTCCATCACGATAACACGCTTGCCACAACGCGCTACAAGTCCGTGAGTTCCCGGCCAAACACCAGGTGCTAACGCTGATCCCCACTATAGTCCTGACGTTATCCCAGCAACTTCTTTTTGTTCCCTCGGTTTAAGGCAGCCCTGTAAGGAACCCGTTTTTCATCCATAGAAAAGATCCGATAAGCCGTGATGAGGACCTTGCGAGAGGTTCCCGAAGATGCCTTCCAGGGCGCATACCGGTCACGGCAGAGCCGCTGAAAAACTGTGTAGAGGCCCAATGGCAGCACTTTGAAGAATTGAAAACTTTGCAAAAAAGCACTTTGAAAAAAACATGTTCAATAAATTGCTTTTTTAAAAAAATGCATTACTTTCGAAATGCACCCTGTACATTTAAGCAGGTGTAGCAGTTTAAGCATTTGGGCAATTTAAATAATAATAATCTTCATTGATTGAAGAGAGCGGTATGTGCCACCAATCGATATATATCGTCAATAGAAAAACATTAATACATAAGATTCATTACCATGGTGAAGAGATACGAGTACTAGCACCTTATGGATATCGCTATGACTAGCAAAGTACCTTATGGACAATAACCATGCTAGTAACTTTGTTCCTGAGATTCTACATTTGGAGAAGAAAGGTTTAAGATTAGATGCCTTGGAATGTTTGGAAATTTCCAAGAGCAGTCATCATAAGGGTATATTGTTTAATGACCTGACATATTCCTCCCGTTCCCCCCTCCCGGATCTCCCTCTGTTCCACAGCCCCCCTGACGCCATACTCAACCGCTCTCTCCCCCTTCCCCCATTTACACACACACCAGTTTCCCTTCTCTTTCTCCCCCTCCTCCCACTTCACCAGCACCTCCCCCTCCTCTTCTCTGTCCACTATATACAGCTGTGTGTCCTCTGTACTTCAGCTGATGATGGCTTTGTAAGTCGAAACCTAGGTCGTGCATAATAAAATATGTGTGGAAAAAGAAAAGTATTTTCTTTTCCGATATGAATTGCTTCCACAAAGTGACACCTGAAACCATTCAATTTACTAGGGTAATCTTTGCAGAGGGACTGGCTTTGTGGAACTTAACTATATCTTCTCACTAGGAATATGGATTCGCCATCACTGACTGCAGTCACTCCGTTAGAATGCTCTTGGAATACCTTGGAAGTGCATCACTTAGCATGGCTTGGAGCAGGTTTGATAATATTTGGTAAGTGATCTTTATCTTGGAAATAGAAGGTATATTTCATGAGACTGGACTCATTCATGAGACAGTGATGGACCAGTATTGTTCCTTTGAGACCATTGTCACCCAACCAAAAGATTCTATCTTGTTTGTTATTTCCCAAAAGATTAATTGTAAATTGGAATGCTGTGAATTGTAATATATCATTTTAAATTGTATCTTAAATTATATCATGTGCTTGTAAATGGATGCATAATGACCTCATTAATAGACGACCTAGTTGCTGACCTATGGCTCCAGGGTTTGACTGGACTAGCTTCAGTGACAAGACAATTCTATAGTCAGTACGGTACTTGAGTTGCTAGAGAGTATTCATGCTAAAATTAATCTCTAGACCTTCATTATAGGTATCATTGGTTCAGCAGCCAATGGATTGCTCTGTGCAGGGTGCTTGCTAGGGGTTGGAGTGCCTGGAAACCGTGTTGATCAATGCCACCGCCTGTTACTTTTAAATTTGTCAATTGCATCTCTGGGGACCCTACTCCTGGCCGGATTTCCTTTCACAGGTCCTTCTTCCATCTATGGGAGGTGAGTCCATATCAGTTCTTGATCAAACAAATTTAATTGAATATCACATTTTTGTGGGAAATATTTCAGCAGTTTTGGTTTGTGTGATTTTCAATTAACATTAATCTCAAGCCCTCTGACTAATGAGTTTATTTATATTGCCATATGTGATAGCTATGGTCGCAGTAGTCCAGGGGGAGAGCGTTGGACTACTGACCCAGGGGTCCCGGGTTCGATTCCCGACCAAGGCACTCTGGGCACCTGCAGCTCCACTCAATCTAGTTGATTTTTCGGGCACCAGATCTTCCTGAGAAACCATAACCAGCACAGGGAAAGGAACTGACCCCCCTACCCTGATGTGTGAATATTCACATGCCGTCGGGCTTAGTACATGGGTCAGCTGATATATATATAAAATATATATATATATATAAATATTTAAAACTTAGACAGCAACACAACATGAGAACACATAAAAGGAACACTCACGCGTAATATCTTGATAATTTTGACGAACTTGAACTCCGTATTCTTCGGAAGATTAGTTAGGACTGAGGTATACAGGGGACGAGGGGGGGGAACTGTTGGTGGGGGAGGGGTGAAGGAGGGGGTTGTGGAGAGGGAGAAGGGAAAGGGGAGGGGAGAACAGGTGGTGGGGGGGTGGAAGAAGGGGTTGTGGAGAGGGAAGGGGAGGCCAGAGGGGAGCGGAGATGGGACAGGGATGAGGGGGCGGATGTGGAAATAGTTCCACCCTCTCCCCGCCAGTCGACCACACAGGTGACACTGCCGAACACATGTTGAACCTCTCTAGTTAGGCCTCTCTTTCTCCCCCACCCCCAAAGTGAATCATGTTACCATCTTCTCTGATGCTATAAATTTTGATAGAAATCTAAGATGGCAAAACTTCTGGGCTTCGCAACCTGCCAACTCTAATCCTCCCGCTCCCACACACAGCTCCCTAACTAAGTTCCGCCCGCCATCCCACTTTGAGCCTAAACCTTTACCCCTGAGTCACCCTGTCGAAATCTTTATTAATCTTCTCCTATCTAAAATATCTAGTCCCTTTTCCCTCAACTCTGTGAATCCTAGACCGAACTTCTCCCCTGCAGAAGAATCCGAGTTAAGAAAACTAATAAAAAATCCCAACCTGGTCATCACCTCTGCTGACAGGGTTCGACAGTAGTAGTCCTAAACAGCCCTGATTACCTAAAAGAAGTCAACAGATTACTCACAGACACTTCTTCCTTCAAACATATTCTGGCTGAACCTAACCCTGCATTCCAAGATGAAATTATCGCTTTCCTCCCCAACAATGGTCCTAATGAAAACCTATCCCCGAGTGACATCTCCCTCCTTTCACCTTCCCATCCAAACACCCCCCACTTTTATATCCTCCCCAAGATACACAAACCAGAAAACCCAGTCTCCTCCTGCAACTCCCTGACCAAAAGAATTTCCACCTTCGTTGACCACTATCTTCAACCTTTAGTTCACTCATTACCCTCCTATGTCAAAGACACCTATCACTTCCTCAATCTGCTCCACTCCACAGCTAACAGCTGCCACCCCTACCACACCAAACGATCCCTCCCTTACTCCCTCTCTATCCGTGGGCACCGCATTTGCAACCATCCCGAATCCCTCAACAAATACCTCAACAACCTTCACCACTCCCTCCTCCAATGGGGATACCCAGATTCTCTCCTTCATAAAAAAATCCTAAAACATTCCTACATCCCCAATCCTCCCTCAACCACAGACTCCCACCCTCTCTCAATATGCACCACCTACTTCCCTGGCATCCAGTTCCTTAAATTCATCCTCAAAGACCTGTACCCCATCCTCCAAAACCACAAGGTTTCGTCCAACCTTCTTCCCAAATGCCCCTCTGTTACCTTCAAACGGCCCGCCAACCTATCAGATCTCCTTAAATCCACCAAGCCTCTTTCCAAATCCCCTCCCACCCCAAGAATCATGCCCACTCCATGCTTGCGAGCAAGATGTAAAACTTGTCCTACTTTCACCACTCCACCCCTCTCCATCCCACCTTTTAACTCTCTCCTGCCCTTCCCCCACTCCTCATGCACATCTCAGAATGTAATCTATCTTCTGACATGCAAACTCTACCCGGCATTTTACATAGGCCAGTGCTCTACACCCCTGAACCTCAGGGTGAACAATCATCTGCCTCATGTAATCCCTCTTCCCCATCCGCGGGTCTTCCCATTTCAAAACATGCCTCCCACCAGAACACCCCCTTCAACCAGTGTTACAAGGTTTTTGTTCTAGCATCCCTTTACCCATTTGATAGCCCTATAAAATGAAAAACAATGGAAATGGCATTTATATGGCTGTGTCAACATCCGGGTCTCAATGTCGTTCACCAATTGTGGATGCCTGAAGTAGATAGTTGTGGACTTGTTTCATGCGAGATAGTGGGACAATTTATTCATCCACATATATTTTGTCATCCTTTGCCTGGGTTTTGACTTGTCAAGTCCTGAGGATGACTTTGTGAGTTGATACCTGGGTCGTGGGTGTTATGGTATCTGTGGATGAATAATTAGTTTTCTGTGTCGCTTGGAACTATTTCCACATCCTCCCGCTCATCCCTATTCCATCTCTGCTCCCCTCGGGCCTCTCTGACCACCTGTTCTCCCCCTCCTCAACCCCCTCCTTTACCCCTCCCCCACCACTTGTTTTCCACCCCTCCCTCGTCCCCTTCTCTCTCTGTCCTACATACCCATATACCTCAGTCCTAACTAATCTTCTGAAGAAGACGGAGTTCAAGTCCTTCGAAATTATCAAGATATTATGTGTGAGTGTTCCTTTTATGTCTTCTAATGTTGTGTGTTGCTGTCTAAGTTTTTTATTTAACACTTCCGTGTTACATCAAAGAAATTATCTATATATATACATTTCCTTATATCTATTTTCTATGTGAATGAAATGATATATATATATATATATATATATATACACAAGAGGAATTAGGAACAGAACTGAGTTCAGAACAACTGAACTCAGTTCTGTTCCTAATTCCTCGTGAGAAAGGTGGTTGGACCACCGAAAATTCGAGAACCAGTGAGTTTTCCCTCTTTTGTGTGTTTTGGTTTCTGTGTTTGTTATGACTATCAGTATATATATATATATATATATATATATATATATATATATATATATATATATATATATATATATATATATATATATCTGGCCAATGTGGCTCATCTCTTCTTCTGGCTATGCATGCCACGAAACGTACTGTTCCTATTCTATATGATACTATATGCTTTCTAACCAACTGTCCCCTCTTCTTGTGTGTATTGTCTATTTCTCCTTTGGTATGTGGAACAGCTCCCTAAAGCCTTCCTTTGCCAAATGATTCGGAGCACTTGGGTGTCTTAAAACATTGCAGATCTCGGGTTAAATTAAGTTTCCTTGGTGGTGTAACTGGTAGCACGTCCGCTCAGTAAGTGGAAGGTGTGGTGTTCAAATCCTGGTTAAGGAAATATTTTTACTTTCGTGAACTGCTCAAAAACCGCCTTCCCCACATGTCCTGTGTTCGCCTTTTATGTGTTTTCCTATCCCCTTTCCTTATACCTATTTCTATGTTTGAATGAATATTTGTGCGCCGTATGGCGGGACTTCGTATATATATATATATACGAATATATATATATATATATATATATATATATATACACTTTTTTGGAAAACCCACAAATGTGTAATGTAAATTCACTGATAGTCATAACAAACACAGAAACCAAAACACACAAAAGAGGGAAAACTCACTGGTTCTCGAATTTTCGGTGGTCCAACCACCTTTCTCAAGAGGAATTAGGAACAGAACTGAGGCAGAGGAGGGCCCGAAAGCAGTGGTAGGAAGGAGAAGGGGAAACGGGGAAAAGAGGGGAAAAGAGGGGAAAAGGGGGGAAAAAGGGGGGGGAAGGCATTCGAGGTGAGGAGTTTGGAGGGGTAGTGTATGGCGGGGGAATTTTAAAAAAGGTGGGGATGATATGGAAGTTGGTTGGACCACCGAAAATTCAAGAACCAGTGACTTTTTCCCTCTTTTGTGTGTTTTGGTTTCTGTGTTTGTTATGACTATCAGTGAATTTATATATATATATATATATATATATATATATATATATACATAAAAATATAAAGTGGTGTAAAAAACCCTTTACCTTATGACTAAAGGAAATATTTTTTAACATGATCAATCTAAAAACAGGTCGTAAGAAGCTCAGTTTATTCTTTCCATATGAGATGGGATTTAAGCTCATGATTAGCAGGGAGGGACATAAGTGAGTGGGCCTGGAACTGAGGTCATTCCATTCACAAGTAGGCACCATGGATTGCTGAAGGCACATGCTGCCTTGACTGAGGGTATCCATTCAAATCCTGGTTTTGGTGAATTTGCATTAGATGTTTTCTGTGCTCCATTCCAATGACAAAAGTACATCTGAGGCAAAGAATCTTTCATTAATTCATGATCTTCTTTATGGTAATCATGATTATGAGTAGAATTGAACCACATCTCCATTTGTGATAATTTTTTACACATTTGTGAACATTTTATCTGTGACTATGTCACAGATAAAATGTTTAGAGAGCAATCTTTTACATAATATCAAAAATTATCTTTTCATGCTTTCCAGGTGGATATTCGGGAATGCATGCTGTCAACTCTTTGCTTTTCTTCGTCAAATGTTTGGGTTAGCACAGATGCTGGCATTGATGTTGTTAGCCATTGAAAGATACTGGCTCTTTTACTTCATTACAAAAGGCAAGTTTGATATATCTCTGCTAATTTAATTAGTTAGTTTCAAGTGCTGGTGGGTAAAAGATAAATGTCTATTGGTATTTGTCTCTTAAAAGATAAAGCCTTAAGCTGAATTTATTTTTCAGTTTGTTTACAAAAAGATGTCCGCAGACATCTTCGACAAATGGTTATTGTCTAAGTATTCCCTATTAATGGCAACTAATCTTCCTAACCCTAATAACTATTTCTTATATATGTCATGCATATTTATTATTGATGTGACTTTGCTTTTGATTGTCAGTTTTTCTATTCCTTTATTTTCTTGGTGCCCAAAACATTGGTTGTGATGTAGACAATGGTGAATATTGTTGTGATGAAAAAATAATGCATTCATCCATCCGAAGATTCGCTGCATATTCAAACACACAGAAGTATAGGACACGGCAGGAATAAAATTCACAATTTTAGGAAAAATACAATATATATACACATATACATACATATATGAAAAAAAACATATACGCACAATAAATACACAATACATACACAAAAAATATATATTTACACACACACACATATATATATATACACGCAAACACTAAGATAATAAATATTCAGAAACATAAAAGACAGAAACATAAAAGAAGGACACTTACAGTAGATATTTACGTTTCGACGGCACGGCCATCGTCATCAGAATATATATATATATATATATATTTATACACTTTTTTGGAAAACCCACAAACGTGTAATGTAAATTCACTGATAAGTCATAACAAACACAGAAACCAAAACACAAAAGAGGAAAAACTCACTGGTTCTCGAATTTTCGGTGGTCCCACCACCTTTCTCAAGAGGAATTAGGAACAGAACTCACTTTTCTGTTCTGTTCCTAATTCCTCTTGAGAAAGGTGGTGGGACCACCAAAAATTCGAGAACCAGTGAGTTTTTCCTCTTTTGTGTTTTGGTTTCTGTGTTTGTTATGACTTATCAGTGAATTTATATATATATTTATAATATATATACATATATATTTTTACACACACACACACACACATATATATATTTATATATCTTTGAAGTTTACGCTCTCTGGCAACACACAAACACATGGATACAAAATATTCAACGCACAGAAAAATAAAGGAAGAACACTCACAGTATGTATTGACGTTTCGATGGCCCCGCCATCATCATCAGAATGGTGTTGTTGGGGAAGAGCGGAGAGGACATGTGCAGCAGAAGGGTGAGGGGAGGAGAGATAAGGGACCAATAGGAAGCGGACAAGGTGGGGGGGGGGAAATGTAGACAGCATTGGATGAAATCAGTGGGCTTGGTTCAGCCCAGGGGGTTTAAAAGACTGGAGCACCCAGATATGTGCCATCTCGTGGGTTCTCACCTCTATGATACTAGCGGAATTGGGAAGGGTTTCAATCACTGAAACAGAGAAGCAGTCATCAAAAGACTGGTTGTGGGAAGCAGTGTGAATAGGGATGGGATAATTAAGGAAGGTGGGAGATTTGGTGGAATAGCGGTGGTTATTCACTCGGAGGGAAAGGGTGGTCGTGCATTCACCCACGTAAAAGGCAGGGCAGAAGTTACAGGAGAGGCGATATATAATGTTTTTAGAGGTGCAGGTGGCTATGGCTTGGAAGTTGGTATTAAGGGACGTGGAAGGTCTTAGGAGATGGCAGCATTTACAGCGTGGGCGGTTGCATGGTGCGGACAGGGGTGGGGAAGAGACAGGGGTGCTCGTAGGTGGTTTTATAGACTTAAAGATATCACGCAGGTTTGACGGGCGTTTAAATGAAACAGAGGGACAACATGGGAATAAAGGTGATGTGGATTGACTATTGTTAATAATTGGGAAGAGCTCACGAATTATATGTTTAATTTTGTGGGTTCCGGGGAAGAAATTGGTGATAAGGTTAGGGCATTTTGGGCGGTTTGGTTTGGGGAGAGGAGTCTATTGGGTTGACGGTTTGAGAATTTTCCTTTTGAGGGGTTTTTCAGGGTACTCACATTCTCTGAGAGAGACGTGTAGCTGGTCCATGTATTTCTGTTTGGAGGGGGTGTTGTTGCAGAGACGGAGGCCACGGACTGAGAGTCACTTCCTCTATATCAGACTTGAATCTCACCTTTCTAGACATTGACATTCATCTCCAGAACAAAAATTTTACACCTCAGTCCACATTAAACCGACCAACACCCAACAATATCTCCATTTCAACAGCTGTCACCCATCGCACACAAAATGCTCCATCCCCTTCTCACTCTCAGTACGTGGTCTCCATCTCATGAGAGAAATATAACTTTTGGACGGCACAATAGAACACAGAATAAAACAGATAACACGTAAAAGAACACTCGCATTGTAGTTTATTTGAGCTTTCGGCCTACTCCAAGGCCTTCTTCAGGTCAGACTGAAAGGTCTTGGGCATGGAATGGTGTATGGGGAGGGAAAAAAAGGGGGGAAGGTGCAGACAGGGAATTATGGGAGGGGAATTAAAGATGGCGGTTAATGGTGAGAATTTTAAAGGATAAACTGCTTATTACTGATTTATCAACTGAATCTCAAGTGTAGGCATACTGGAAGTTATAAGAATATGAAATAACCCCATTGGTTACAGGCCCAGGAATGAAGACAGTCCAATAACATGAGGCATTAGTGTTTCAGAAACAGCCAAGTAAGGATTGTGTTTCAGTTAGTTTAGAAATATGGCATCAAGGGATAAAGTGGTCCAGTTGAATAAACTGAGAGAGGTTGATTATCATGCATGAAGTATGGATGAACATGACACAATGGAATGATAGGATGCTATTTGACCAGCATATGAAAATATGATGCGCATTAATGAATGTTCCACAACTCAGACAGGACATAAACATAGCAAAGTATTCATTTTGTAATTGGTGTGTTCCCTACAATAAATTTTTTTTGAGAAATTGTGAATATTAACAAAAGGATGATACTATAACAATGAGTGAATACATTTTCATAGCAGAATTAATTACTCTGGTGTCCTTGGATTTCTGGATCAAGCAATGTTAGATTTTATCTGTTGGAGCTTCCTCTAAAAACTGATGAGAGGGTTTGAATGCAGTCAGTTGCAGGAAGTAGAAAGTCTAACACCCATCAAAGTGAAGGCTCCTTAGACCCAGAAGAAGAACACATGACAATGTAGGAGTGACCACATGCTTCATGGGAGGCAGGCCACTCCTCATGAGAGATGTGCAAGCTGTTATTATAGTTTGATTCTCAAGGTTTTTCAGACAAAGCCAGTGAAATCATAGGAAAGAGACAATCGTATAATCACCTCCTGAAATAATTTTAAGTACGATAATCTCAAAATCCAAATACTTGTTCCTGCGTGTGTATTGAATTTCCTGTATTTTGACAACATTTTGGAAAAAAAATTTGTAAATGATTGTATTCACATACCTTCTTTTCACTAATGATGTATAAGCAGTTCATTTTTAAATGTGCTCTTATGATATAAATAACATGTACATTATGCACTATCATTACATTATTTACATTATATTAAACTTAGTAAATGCCATCACACCATATTCAGGAAGACCTGTAAATATATTATATAAATGGTTTGTCAACCTACAGGGTTCGTCCGGAAAATAAGTGTACTTATTTTTTCCCGCCGCTCCAGGCGCGCCCAGCACCGCTCTGACGGGCTGCGATTGGAGGGGGGTATGTTGGCAAGCAACGCTGAAAAAGGCAGTCGACTCTGAGCTGTGGTGTAGTGAGGAGCTCTGTTAACGCGAATCTCCACGCTCGACCCACGTCACGGAACGCGATGCCGAAGTTTTTGGAGCAGCGTTATTCCATTAAATTTGCGGTAAAGCTTGGGAAATCGTCTATTGAAACTGTCGGTATGATTAACCAGGCTTACAGGGAGTCAGCCATGTCCAGAAACATGATCTTTCGGTGGCACAAGATGTCCGTGGAGGGCAGAGAAGAGGTCGACGACGAACCACGGCCTGGACGCCCATCAACGACACTCACCGACGAAAATGTGCGAAAAGTTCGCAATGTACTGAACTCTGATCGTCGTCTTAGTGTTCGGATGATAGCAGAGCAGTGTAATGTGCCAAAAACAATAGTGCACGAGATTATTAGGGACCAATTACAGATGCGAAAAATCTGTGCAAAGTTGGTGCCGAAAGTGCTCAGTGATGATCAAAGACTCAATCGTTTGGAAATCGCGACACAACTTGCGGATCACTGCAAAAATGATCCACATTTTTTAGAGAACGTTGTTTCGGGTGACGAGACGTGGGTCTTTGAGTACGACCCGGAGTCGAAGAGACAAAGTGCGAAGTGGCACACCCCATCATCACTCCGTCAAAAGAAAGCTCGCATGAACAAATCTCGGATCAAGGCGATGCTCATTGTCTTTTTTAACAAAAGGGGAGTCGTCCACTACGAATTTGTACTTGAACGACAAACTGTAAATGCTGCATTTTACGTCCAAGTGCTCGACAGGCTTCGAAAACGAGTCGCTCTCGTCCGGCCAGCGATCAAAAACATCTGGCGGCTGCATCACGGCAATGCGCCGTCTCACACCGCGCTTGTCGTGTCGGACTTCTTGGCCAAGCACGGCGTAGCAACGCTGCCGCACCCGCCCTACAGCCCGGACTTGGCACCACCGGACTACTTTCTGTTCCCGAAGATAAAGAGGAGTTTGAAAGGAACGCGATACGGGACTTTGGACGCCGTCAAAGAGGCCGTGACGACGTTTCTTCGAGAGGTTCCCGATTATGCCTTCGCGGGAGCGTTCCAGGAATGGGAACGCCGCTGGAACAAGTGTATCGACTCACAAGGGTCCTATTTTGAGGAATATTAGCTTAAGATATGTAAAAGTAATACATTTTTTTTCCTGAGCTCAGTACACTTATTTTCTGGACGAACCCTGTATGTAGAGAGTGATAAAATAATTCTTTACGAAGATCACATAACTTTAACACTAAGTAAAAAGAACGACATATTGCTGGACTGTTATGTTAATAATTCCCTTACACTCTTAGGAGACTGATTCACAAAAAAAGAGCCTAAAATAATGTTGAAAAAACAAACTCTATATAATTTAAACAAAAAAAAGAAAACCATAAAATTTGTTGATATTTACTTTTAATAATCAAACCACTTTACTTTTCCACATAAACTTTTTAATTTTTTACAACCCAGGTTTCGTTATAGCATAACATCATCAGGTAAAAATAAACTGACTGACTGATGCTTAAGCACTGCGCCGTTTGGCGCATTTTACACTGATACCCTGCTATGCTGATAAACGGTTGTGTGATAGAAGTGGCTTAAGGGTGAAATTAAGCTAACGGGTATACTATTTGGTGATTATTAGGATTCATTTAGACTTGTTTTTGCACGTTTGTATTTAAAATGGGGATTATCAGAATAGTCCCATAAAGGTTCTATGAGAGGGTTACCAGTATTTCCTATTGCTTGCTGAAATGACAGGGCTAGGTCTCTTAGATAGATTGGTAGGTTTGGTATTTTGAGGTCCTTGTGAATGTCTGAGTTTCGGACGACCAAGGGGCGTTAGTAAGAGTTCGCAAGATTTTATTTTGAAAGCGTGTCAGTTTGTTCAGGTTTTTTGCAGCTACTGATCCCCAGGCTGGATAACCGTAGGTTAAGATAGGTCGTATCATGGATTTGAACAGAAGTACCTTAGTAAGAAGACGGAGGGGACTCATGCGCTTTATGAGGGGATAGATTGAGAAAAAGGCCGCGTTGGCCTTGTTAAGTGCATATTGGGTGTGTGCTTGCCAAGTGAGTTTCTTGTCCAGTTGTACACCAAGAAATTTGGCAGATGATGCCTGGGGGATCTTTTCCTTGCCGTAGTAAATGGGTGTGTTGTTAGGTTTCTTCCATTTTCTGGCATAATTGACTGACTGACTGATACTTAAGCACTGCGCCTTTTGGCGCATTTTACACCGATACCCAGCTATGCTGATAAACGGTTGTGTGATATAGGTGGCTTAAGGGCGAAATTAAGCTAACGAGTATACTATTTGGTGATTATTAGGATTCATTTAGACTTGTTTTTGCACGTTTGTATTTAAAATGGGGATTATCAGAATAGTCCCATAAAGGTTCTATGAGAGGGTTACCAGTATTTCCTATTGCTTGCTGAAATGATAGGGCTAGGTCTCTTAGATAGGTTGGTAGGTTTGGTATTTTGAGGTCTTGAGAATGTCTGAGTTTCGAACGAACCAAGGGGCGTTAGTAAGAGTCCGCAAGATTTTATTTTGAAAGCGTGTCAGTTTATTCAGGTTTTTTGCAGCTACTGATCCCCAGGCTGGATAACCGTAGGTTAAGATAGGTCGTATCATGGATTTGAACAGAAGTACCTTAGTAAGAAGACGGAGGGGACTCGTGCGCTTTATGAGGGGATAGATCGAGAAAAAGGCCGCGTTGGCCTTGTTAAGTGCATATTGGGTGTGTGCTTGCCAAGTGAGTTTCTGGTCCAGTTGTACACCAAGAAATTTGGCAGATGATGCCTGGGGGATCTTTTCCTTGCCGTAGTAAATGGGGGTGTTGTTAGGTTTCTTCCATTTTCTGGCGTAATTGACGTTGATGCATTTTGTTGGGTTTAAGGTAAGTTTCCACTCGCTCATCCAGTTTTCTATGCTGTCTAAGTGTTCTTGGATATTTTCTGCAGCATGATTTGGGTCGAAGGAAGTTGATGCTATAGCGGTGTCATCCACATAGAGGTAGCTTTCAGTTTTTGGGTGTGAGGGGAGATCGTTAATGAAAAAGTTAAAAAGAACGGGTGATAGAATGGCTCCTTGAGGGACGCCTGCTGTGATGGATCGGGTAGTTGATCTGGCATTGTTAACAGCTACAAAGAACGTGCGGTTAGTAAGAAAAGAGTGGATGATCTTAGTTAGATACATTGATATATCAGTTTTGAGCAGTTTATGTATCAGGCCAGCATGCCAGACCTTGTCAAAGGCTCTTTGGAGATCAAGGAAGGCTACTTGGGTGTGCTTGTGAATGTTGAAGCCGAAAGTGATCTGTTCAACCAATCTTGTAATTTGCTGGGTCGTGGAATGGTGATGACGGAAACCAGTTTGTTCAGGTCTGATCAGGTCCAAGGCCGAGATTTCTTCTTGCAGCCTGTTTAAAATACATTTTTCTAGGAGTTTTCCCATTCAGGGGAGCAGGCTAATGGGTCTGTAGTTAAGGATATCAGAAGGGTTTTTATCAGGTTTTGGAAAGAGGATAATTTTGGCCGTTTTCCACGCCTTTGGGAAGTACGATTGGGTAAGGCAGGCATTAAGGATGGAAAGTAGGTGTTGGATGAAAGATTTAGGAAGCTTTTTGAGGTGATTGTAGGAGATTTGATCGGGGCCCGGTGATGACTTGGTTTTGGAGTGGGAGATTATAGAAAAAAGTTCTTGAGGTGTGATTTCCGGGAATGGGGGAAGGGGACAAAGGGAAAGGTTAGAAACGCTGTTCGAGGCTTCTGAGTCCAACAATGACGTTTTATCATTTTTGAAAATGCAATCAAGGGAGTCGGCAAAGGCATTTGCTTTGTCGCTGTCATCGTATAGTGCTCTCCCATGATGTAGTATTGGCGGGGTGGGTAGCTTTCTCCTGCGTAAGCTGCGGGCTAGGATCCATACCGAGTGGTCCTCATGTGAGAGTGAGCTTATTTTGTCATGCCAAGTTTTTTCTCTATGTGTTCTAATTTGGGATGTTACCAGATTTCGGAGTGCACAGAAGCGGTTTTTATCTTGGCGGAGATGAGTGCGTTGCCATAGGGTTCTGGCCTTGTTTCTGAGCGAAATTAGGCGCAGAATATTCTGAGGTAGTGTGGGACCGGCGATGGAGACCGGAGAAGGAGGGTAGCAGGAACGATGGATGACGTTGGTTAGGGTACTTGTGAAATCTTGAGATGCTTTTTCTATGTTGTCTGGAGTATTAGTGATAGGAGCAACGAGATTGATGGCCAAGCAGTTTTCTTTAAAATGTTTCCAGTTAATTCTTCTTATGGGTTCTGGTTGTAGGTAGGAAAGGGTAGGAACACAGTAAAATATGGGGCAGTGGTCGGAGACAGAGTTGTCAAGGTTAATGATTTGAAATGATATATTTGCGGATGAAAGAACTACATCCAGGATATCGGAGGAATGGGGGTGGTGATGAAAGTGGGTGGGGAAAGGTGGTGAGTGAATAGCAAGATTTTTGGTGAATAGAAGCTTACGAAGGGCACGCCCTCGTGTGGTGGTGGTTTTGCAACCCCAGGCAGCATGCTTGGCATTCAAGTCGCCACCTATTATAAGCTTTTGGTGCAGTAGGAATGAGAGTGCTGATAAGTCGGGAGAGTCTGACTTTGGGGTTGAAGGTGGGAAGTAGGCTGACCAGATATGTAGGGTCCCAGTAGCTCCTTTTATTGCTATTCCAGCAAGTTCCAGTTTTTGGGTGGATGGGGGTTGTAGTTCCGTGGAGAGCAGGCTAGTTTTGGATAGGACCATAACCCCTCCTCCAGCACCATTTGCCCTATCTTTTCTGATCACACGGTAATTTGGACAGTTGAAAGTTCGGTTGTTCTTGAGTCTGGTTTCTTGAAGGAGGATGATGTCTGGATTATGATTGGTTATTAGGAGGTTTAGCTCATGTTTTTTATTATTAATGCCGTTTATGTTCCATTGTAGAACTTTAAGCACATGGGTGGTTATTTGTGAATTAGGCGCCATTAATGAGCTGCAGAAGGGCTGGTATAAGGTCATTGGTGATGATGCTAATAAGGGTTTTATTGTCGGAAGGAGAGAGAAGCTTCGTGATTATGCTCAATAGAGCAGTTCTTATATTTGTGGTTGATGATTGGTCGTTTATTGGCAGAAGATGTTGCTCGGAGGCTGGCGGATGGTGTTGATCGGAGGCTGGGGGAAGGTTGAACGATGACTGAGGGGTCTCAACGGTTTCGGTTAGATGGTTGTGCCAAGGGTTTTGGAGAGGGGGAAACGATTGCGAATTAATATTTAAGTCCGGTTGTTGCGGGGGTTTGCTAGTGGGCTGTAGCTGCAAGGCTTCTCTTTTGTTGCGTAATTTGAGGAGAAGTTCACGGTGAACAATACATCCTCGATAGTTTGCGGTGTGTGGTCCACCACAGTTGACACATTTGGCTGGAGAGGTTTTGGGTTTCTGGCATTCTCTGTAATGGTGGTTGCCAGCGCATTTAACACACCGAGGACGGAGGCCGCACGTTTTATAGGTGTGTCCATAGCGTTGGCAACTCAGACACTGTGGGGGTCCAGGTGGAGGTCTGTACGGTTCTACGGAGGTCTTGAGGTGAAGTACAGATTTTAGTTCTAAAAAGTCTTTAGAACGGGAGGAGTCCTGGAGTCGCACTTGGTAGAGCGGTAGTGGGTGGGGATCAATACGTGGGAGCTCCGCATTAGGGTTGGCACTCCGGATTGCTTCCCTTTCTGCTCTCTGATAATTGTTTGGCCTGGTGGAGCGCAGCTGAGAGATATTCTCCGCAGGAAAACCGATATCCGCCAGAGCTTCTTCTATGGCTTCTTTAGGTGTGTTTGCAGGTATTCCTCGTAGAACAAAATGAGGCTTTTTATCGGCTTGGAGTTGGTACGTGTAATAGGCGTAGTTTTTGGAGGTGAGCCTTTTTGTGACAGCTCTAAAGTCGGCAATGGTTTGGCATTGAACTCTAATCTCATTACGGATGAGGTTGGCCACAGGAGGGATCGTGCAGACTTGCTGGACTTCATTGTATTTCATTTGCCAGTTGGTGATGTTGCGGAGAAAAATAGGAGGGATACGGGTTTTAGGAGGTGGAGTGGGCTGAGCTTCAACATCTGCATCTTGGCCAGGGGTTTCCTTACTTTGGTCATCCATGAGGGTAGGGGAGAGGCAAGTAAAGCAGTTAGTTGTAGGAATTGGAGAGGTCTGTTGGGCTGGTTGGTTTTTGGCCCTTTGTTTGGTAGAGACAGTTTGGTAGGGCTCCTCAGCAGGAGCAGAGCGCTTGTTTGTAGAAGTTTGGGTTAGGTAGGTAGCAGGCGGGTTAAGGCCTTGAGTGGTAATTGGAGGAGTGTTATTCACAGCGCTTTTTGACGATTGGGCTGGCGAACTGGAGTAACAGGAAGGGTTTAGAGGTACGCGTTCGGGTCTTAATTCATAGGACGAAGGTTCTGTCGAAGTAGTTACCTTTGCTCCCTTAATTATTGCTAAAAAGGATTGAATTCGTGGATCGTTAAGTTGCCATTCATCCAATGTTATGATAGTTTTTTTGGCACATGGCTGTGGTTTCGGTATGAGGTTCATCAGCAATTTTAGATTTGATGAACCAGCGGTGTTTTCAGAGGACTTCTCCGTGGAATCAGTGGGCATATCTTTCGTTACTGTAGGGGCCGGATCTGGATTGGAGGCTATTTCAGAGGACTTCTCCGTGGAATCAGTGGGCATGTCTTTCGTTACTGTAGGGGCAGGATCTGGATTGGAGGCTTGGGGATCCATGGTAAGGATTCCCCTGCCTAAGGGGAATACGGCGGCTATAACGGCAGGCTATAACAGCATAGCCATCTGAATAAGAAGAGACATCTTATTGGTAGCGTTTGTGTGTGAGTATAATGTTAAGAATGAATGTGTTTGGGCTATCTGAGTCTGACCTAAGGGGGGGGGGGGGTTGATGGGGAACACCGAGGACACACCTGCCGATCAGCAAGCGGGCACAGCAGGTCCGAGTTTCTGGCGTAATTACAAGTCAAGCACTATATATATACATATCTCTGGGCGGAGGGGAAGAGGAGGGAGGAAAGAAAGGATTGGTTGAGCTATGAAGAGGGGGGCTAAAAGTCTATGGTTTGAGGCGGAGAAGGAGGGTTGGTAATATTGACAAATTAGCAATAATTGGATAATTAGATTAGACAAAAACCAATTAGATAATTAGCAGGCTGGAAGGATATGGTCAATACAATGTTGCAAAAAGCCCACCTGACATCATAAATTGGTAAAACAAAGTAAAGTGGTTTGATTATTAAAAGTCAGTATGAAGATTTTCCACCAAGTTACGCCAGAAACTGTTTTATTTGATGATATTAAAATTCAACAAATCAAATTTTTGAATTTTAAATCAAATAATTTAACTGATTTGGAAATAGAAACTCAACAGTTTTGGCAGAGGTCCTATTCTATTGCATCTTCTATAGTGTAAACAAAAATACTGAGACCGTAAACTAGTACAGTCTCCGTATTTTTGGATACATTGATTCTCGACTGTAGCTACGTTCCTTGTATATTTAAATCTTCTATAGTGCTTTCACCTCTTCATTTCTTGGGTTCTTATTTTTTCTTTCTTTTATACCCTCTCTTATACTCATATTACCAGTTTTCTTTGTACATCTACTTCAGAGTATGCATTTTATGTTTGAAACCAAGCATTTAAATACAATTTCAAAGGTTATTTGTTACAAAATAATGCATTATGCATCAATGATAGTTAAGATATTCTCCAAGAAGAGCATACTCTATACAAGTTAATAATTATAATTTTATTTTCCCAATTGACAAATACATGGTATCGTACACAATATCATACAATTATTTAATCATATAGGGTACGTCAAGAAGTACAGTAACTGGATTACTAGCCAGAAAAAAAATTACACCTACATACATAATTAAGAATTTGCACAATATAAAATTCAGAATTACCCAGAATTGAAGTAGTCATTCACACTGTAAAAACATTTTTCATTTAAGTACATGAATAACTTATTTTTAAAAATAGAGAGTGATTTCTCATTTATTAAACTAATGGGAAACCTGTTGAATATTTTGATGCACCGAGAAATAGGTCCCTTGGTAATCATTGTCAAGCTAGCAGTCCTAGTCTCATAGGCGTGTGTGCCATTATTTGATGGGAATAGAGCCATGTTCTTTTTTACAAAAATTGCTGAATTATAAATAAAAACAGTAGGGACTATTAAGATGCCAAGGCTTTGAAAGAGTGGTCCGTAGTTAGCTCTTATAGGGTTTATTGCACATGGACCTAAGCAATTTCTTTTGAATAATAAATATTTTATTTAACTTAGTTGATGACCCACTTCCCCAGATTATGATACCATATGATACAAGAGAATAAAATAGACCAAAGTAGAGTGTTTTTAAAACATCCATTCTAACAGAATGTTTCAGAATTGAAAGAATATAGTACACAGAATTTAATATTTTACTTAGATTTATGATGTGCAGGTCCCATTTCAGGTATTCATAAAAATATATTCCCAAAAATTTATAGTCGTTAATAACTTTACAGTTATTTGACATAGGCTGAGAAGAATTTGGATCAGAATGGCAGGTTTTTGCAGAGAATATCATGGCCTGAGTTTTTGAACTCTTTGAAAATATAGAATAGAGTCTGTGAAGTATTGAGATTCTATTCCCAAACAGGTTGAATGATCTGATTAGAATTTCAAAAGTTTGACAAGTTGAATTTGGATAGGGGAAATCACTTTCACCTTCTCACAAATTATGTTCTGATTAATAGTGTTGCATTGCATTTGCTTTAAGTTTATCTGTATGAGAAGCAACATTTCAATTGTTGAGAATAGAAAACCATTGCATATATATTCTTGTCATTCCCATTGAATAATCCAGTTCCTTAATTTTGTTCTTGAGAATAGTGCAAATCATTAATTTTGACTAATTGTATCAGCCATATTTACACGTCTTCTCATTTGTGAGTGATTTCATTTTTCATTTCTATTGATATTTTTATTCCCATATAGGTTGCCTTTTGCAGCTTTTTATTTGGGGACATTTGTGCAAGGGATATTTAACTAGGCACAAAAAATTACAAATAATGTCTAAATATAAGTTTAGAAAAATGCGTTACCACTAGCTTCTAACACTTAAGATGCTAGTGGAATGAGTGCTTCACACAAACTGAAGCAGCAGGTATTCAATTAATCTGAGACTTTCCCTCTCCTAGTCCCTCATTAGGCAAAAAGTTGCTTGTTAAACAAGTCATTAAAAAAAATGTTTTTGCTCCTTATGTGAATTACTCATTATGCATGGTAATCAAGCAATTAACTTGAACATTAAGCAATGTTCCATGGTAATAATAATCCCTCCATTTATACTCATTTCATGCATTCATTAGTTTTATCCAATTTACTCTATCTAATGCTTTATTGAATTTTACATGTATGAAACAAACAGATATATCCTCATTGTACTCTATGTTCCATTCAATTTGCAATATCAATTCTATTATGGCATTAACCATGCCTCCCCCTTCCCGAAACCAAACTGATGAAGCTCAAGCTAATTATTAGCCCTCTTCTCCACCATTATGTTGATGATCCCAGGAAACACTTTTACTATGGGTGAAATAAAACTTATTGTTAGTAAGTCGCGGGTCGCGGTGGTCTAGCAGGTAGAGCGTTGGACTGCTGACCAGAGGGTCCCGGGTTCGATTCCCGGGCAAGGCACTTTGGGCACCTGCAGCTCCACCCAAGCTAGTTGATTTTTTGGGTACCAGATCTTCCTGGGAAACCATAACCGGCACAGGGAAAGGAACTGGCCCCCCTACCCTGATGTGTGAATATTCACACGCCGTCGGGCTTGGTACATGGGTGAGCTCTACCATCACCTACTAAACCGACCTTCGGGTTGATTACTGTGTTTATGGTTAGTAAGTCATAACATTTGTCTGCCTTTGCATTTTTTGGGGATGGAAACTAACACTGATGTTATGAAATCTTCTGGCCAACTCTATAAACCCATATTCTTTCTATTTGATATCAGTTCCCACATTGACCTATCTCACAATCAAGTACAAGGTTTGTATAAAAAGTATCAGAAACAATTTTTTCCTGATGTGAAGTGCTGAATTCAGACCATCTGTTAAGTGCCCATGACCACAGATCGTATTGGCATTGATAAGATGACTTGCTTTATAACTTATCACTGAAAATATGGCAATGCAAAAGATTTGTGCTAAAGCCATCCTAAAGGCCTTCATGAATGACCAGAGCAGTCAAGTGCCTGCTTGCGAAGATCTTTTGTGATGGCATCGTGACGATTCCTCAACCCCCTTACAGTCCCAACTTGGCACCACCTAAATATTCTTATTTCCAAAAGTGAAATCTTCCCTTAAAAGACAACACCATAGGACCTTAAGTGCCATTAAAGAAGCTCACACGTGTACCCTTAAGGACCTTCTGCCTACTAAGGAGCCTTTGAGTCATGAAAAACCCACAAGGGCAAAAGTGCGTGATGCTCAAGGGATGTACTTTGAAGAGCTCTAAGGCATTGTAGCGATATCTGAAATACTACATTTATTTTTCCGAAACTTTTCCCAATACTTTTTTTACAAATCATGTAGACCTGGTTTTTAGCTATCCCCATCTGCATCATACTCTATAATAATAATAAACTTTATTCATCTTAATCATATTTACATATGGTGGATGTCGTCATTTTTACTGGAACATAATAACACACCACAGAGCACAATATGCAATCACATAAAATACGTGTGCATAGATATGACACTAAACACTACACCTTATAGTTACTAACCACACCACATTGACACTAAACCTTATAATGTTAGGCTAGTAAAATCGAGCTCATAATTATTATTATTACTTTTTATTTGCCCAGAGATCACAATACAAAATACCGGGTGGATGGTGTATGTACATGATATAAGGCACGTCAATAAGGAACAAAGACACAGGCTCTAATTAAGATACAAAGAAATGAAATGGTGCTCACAGTTACATAATATATGACTTAATGCCGTGAACATTGGCTGTTACATGCACATGAAATATTAATTAAGGCAATAATTGAATAACCAACATGAATCAGACCATGACAATTGCTATAAACAAAGAGTATAAACCTTCTAGTCAGGAATGTTGTTGAGATATTCATCAACCGAGTAGAACATATTGCGTTGTAGATATCTTTTTAATTTATGCCTGAATGCAGCAGTTCCCTTAGTTTCCTTTATACTTTTGGGTAATATATATAATAATACTCCTCTATTGAGTATAAAGGATTGGAGGTAAGCCAATCACGCAGCACCCTTTGGAACACCACACTGTGGGCTGACTTTACAGCATTTGGAATCATGTTGAACAATTTGATTGGTAGACCTTCAACTTTGTAAGTCCTGTCTAGCCCACAGTGTGGTAAATCCATATTAGACTTTGCTCTGGGGTTTTGGCTGTGAACGTTAGCCATAGTGGAGTACATACTCATATTTTCTTTTACATGAACTAATGAATAGAATATATATATATATATGAAATATTTTTACTTTCGTGATCTGCTCAAAAACTGCCTTCCCCACATGTCCTGTGTTCGCCTTTTATGTGTTTTCCTATCCCCTTTCCTTATACCTATTTCTGTTTGAATGAATATTTGTGCGCCGTATGGCGGGATTTTCAAGTTTAAATATATATATATATATATATATATATATATATATATATATATATATATATATATATATATATATATATATACTTCATAATTTTTAAATTTAAAAAGAGGTCTACAGTGTTCAAGTGGACATGAGTTAGATTAGCTAAGGTTAGATAAGGTACGCCTTTTTCTGCATCGCAAAGATTAGCTTAATATCAGATGCATGCCCCCAAAGTCTAATGCCATAAGTGATATGTGAGTGAAAGAATGCATAGTAGGCATTAATTAAGTAGTCTTTACTCACATATAATTTCAATTTCCTGAGCAGAAATGAGGCTCGTGCAAGTTTCTTCCTAACATGTAGAATATGAGCGCTCCATGTTAACTTGGAGTCTAAATAAAATCCCAGCAGTTTAACAGGGGCAGTGTCCAGTGTAGCAGATTTTAGTGTACAGAGAAGATGCTGAGTTTTAACGGGATAGGTAGATAGGAGTTTTATATATATGTCCAAAATTGCTGACCTTATATCTTTACCAATTAGAAGCTGTGGGTATTCTTTGCATCTTTCTTGAATACATCCTGGTTCAATTAATAATTTTTCAGAAATATCTTTAATTTTGATATTCCCTTCTTATCTACCAATAGTCCTTTCACCTCTCTGTACAATGTACTCATTTCATCCTTCCTTTGTAAACTGTGAATTTCCTCTCCCTACATCCTCAACCGTGCTCCTTTTGGCATATTCATTTCTCACCTCTTTTAGAGGTGAGAAATGAATATGCCAAAGACGTATCTTTATCTCTTTCTACTTCCGTCTATTAATTATGTTTTTGCAATCTTCTGTATTCTTTCTTTGTCTGTTATCTCTGCATCATCTCACCTGTAATCCATGGATCCAGTGAATGAATGATTGAACAAACAAACAAATGGAAAGAACTGCACAAAATAGTTAAATAAATACATTTCAACCAAATTACAAGAGAAGAGTGTAAAAATTAAAGTTGATATACTAAATTGAAAAGTTTTAGTTTTTTTTAAATCAATTTTTCAGTTGTGAGTACTTATTTTTAATTTTTAAAAATAATTTTAGTTTTTATTTTCATAGAAGATTCTTGACTGAATGCTTTAATTGTAATTTTATGAGTTTTCAATTCCTACACAGCTCTGTCCCACAATCAGTTGGAAAGGCTTTTATTACATTGTTATGTACTTTTATGTTATTCTGTGATTTGTTGAAGAATTTTCTTGAACTACAAGTATTTGGATGGTATGAGCATTAAATATCAGCTACAACAAGTAAATAGTAAATAAGGACCCATACAAAGCATATCCCAAAAATAAGTAGAATAAATCTGGGGAAAAAATGTATTTAAAATCAAAGTACAAATTACTAAAACTCTTCAAAAGAACACCCTTGTGAATCAACCCACCAATGTTAGCACCTCTGCCACACTTCTGATATGCTTCCTGGAAGGCATTGACAGGAATCTTGTTCAGGCACATCGTCACGGCCTCTTTGACATAATCCAGTGGTCCAAAATGGTACTCAAAGGGTACTTGAATCATACTTAAGAACCATGTCTTCTTGCCAGTAACCACCTATTCTAAATAATTCGGGCCACTTTCACAGTTGTCCAAGAGGTCCAAGGTAAAATTATCACAGAAGCAGTCTTCCGGCAGCACCTTGGGGAACATCTAGTCACACCTATCTCATGGCTAAATCCTTCTGTAAAGATGCAGTGCACTGGGGTTTACTGAATATTGCACTCTTCTTCTAACATCCTGACACTTGGGCTCAATCAGAATCAAGCATGTGTCCCACGTTTTGCATATTTTCATCACACTGTGTTGTTGATGGATGTCCAGGGCATTCCTCATCATCAACCTCCTCTCTACCCATCCTGTGCCAGCAGAAAGCCATCACTTGGGACATTTCTTCATCTCCATAAGCATCCATAACCATGGTAATGGTCTCCGAACCCAATTTTCCAAGGTCAATTAACAATTGAATCGCATTTCATTGCTCCATGAAAAGTGACACTGAATTTGTGACGTGACTGTCAAACCAGGGTCCAGTCTAGCAGCAATCTGCACACTGTAGAAGCCCATAGTTAACTGACGTGGGTCACCTTGCTTTCCCAAGATCTCCCATTACCTTTCCCACCATAAATCACCCCACTCTAGCCAACTGCATTGGTGGCAAAACATTATTCTCCTTGTATTTGGGACCCACCTTGTATACTCATTGTCACAAGGCAGAACACTTGACAAAAACAGAGGTGGCAATATTATCAACATACATAATATAATGAATGTAATACTACAAACAGTTTTCACTTAGGTAAATTGCACCCCAACTTCTGGAACAACATAGAAACATAATTCCTTGCATCAAGAGTTACTTATGAGTAATATTTTTGGATGATGTATGAGAATTTTTTGGTTTGGAAGCAACTTGATCTCTCTAATCTCAGCTAAAGTTGCATTAAACTTTACCTTGGTTATCCTAGAAACCTTTTTAAACAACTTCTTATCTATATTATTTCCAAAATGCTTAGGTATCTATCTTTTTAAATCACCAGGTCAACAACTACTTGATCATTCATATTGCTTACACTCTATTCCACAGGTTTTGAGGCATAATTTTTATTATTGCAGAAATATCTAGAATGCTGACACTCAAAGGAATAGCATGGTCAGTTGCTTCATGCTGGACTCTAGCAATAGCATGGGCCATACCACCTCTGGTTCACTGGGGCAGGTGAAGTATTGCAATTTCATATATTTTTATTAGAATATTGAAATTTCAGTTGCAGGCACCTATGCCTAATTCAAGGGCGACCAAACGTCTCCCAAACCCATGCATTCCTCCCCATCTAACTGCGTATGTCCCTCCCTCCCATCAACCACCCCCAAATTATTACATCTAATATTTTTTATGTGCACTCAAAACCTTATTACTATTAAATATTGTTTTTTTTAATGAATCATAAATCATCTGTAAAAATGAGCATACATAAATTGTTTTTATAAGCAGTGTGCAAATAATTTTGCAATGGATGCACTAATGACAATTAGATATTATTACCATGTTGTGCAAATGTAAATATGTGAAATAATAGATATGCATGCATGACTGAATCCCTTCCATGGTACCTGCTGAGAAGTGGTATTACAAAAAATCTCAAAAGTTTCAGGAAAACTCCTCTTTAATTGACTTCCTGAAGAGCTAAAACAAATACTTCCCCAAGTAAATAAATTCAAAAAAATTTTAAAAGACTTATTTGTAAATTATTTTTTTTATAGTGTCCAAGAACGCATAGAAGGAGCCAATTCAGGGAAATCTGTTTTTCAAATCTTTAATAACTATTGTTGTGTAATTCAAATCCATCCATATGTGTATGAATTTGAATATATGTCTCCTCATGCTCAAGTATATATATCTCCTCATGCTCAAGGAAGTAAACATGTGTGCCACATTCAACATCAACCATTTCAGCCACTTAACTAGGACATACATGTGTTCCTCAGTGTGAAATTCTTGGGGGAAATTTATTTATTTACCTATGGTGTCATTTTGTGCCAAGTGGTCTTCATAGTTTGACTTCCAATATGTGAGTAGATTATAATAATAATCCATACAATGTTTTTCATTGAAATTACTACCTTTTTATTAAATGTGTTGCCTTTGGCATCACTTTATGGAATCTAGACAACATATTAAAATGAAATAAGTAACTTTTTAATTCCACAAACACGCTTTGTTTAGAACACGACCTAGGTTTCACCGTTTTAACGTTGGACGTCATCATCAGGTGGTTCTCACAGAATTGACTTGTATTTAAATGCCTGCAGAGTGGGGAAGGAGGGAGTTTGGTCAGAGTGGGAGGGGGAAGGAAGGGTGGAGAGGTAAAAAGAAGGTTAAAATATGGATGGGAGGGTAATGAAAGGGAAGACTACCTTTCAGTGTCAATCGTTGACTGTTAATGGAGGTGAAAGTTGTCTTCTGTGAGGACCACCTGATGATGACATCCAATGTCGAAACCTAGGTCCTGTTCTAATAAAGTGTATGTGGAATCACTAAGTTACTTATTTCATTTCAATACCTGTTTGTTGCTCCAAAGTACATGAATTTGTACGCCTTTGAAGTGATATTTACATATGTACATGTGGCAGGCCTAACTCCATATGCTCATTGAGATGATGAGTGGTGATCACAAAAGATTCTCAATTATCGAAGAGGAGAATGGAAAACATTTAAGAGGAGTGTGATGAGATAAGGGACAAGGATGAGGCAAGGTGAGAGAGACCAAGACCATGGGGATAAGGGGTGGATGAAGGATAAAGCATGTTAGAGAGGAGAAAACGTTATTAGAGATGATAAAAAATGGCACTGCCCACAGTAAACAACCTGAAGATTGGTTTGATTTTCTAGGATAGAGTCTACCTTGTACTAAGTTCAGCAGCAGGTGAAGCTCACATATAAGGGTGTCCAACTCCTTTCTTTGTGATGTTTTTCTGGAAGATCTGGTACCTGAAAAGCCACTCAGCTTGAGTAAAGTTGAGGATGCTCAGAGGTGTCACTGGGAATAGAACCCAGTGCCAGGGGTAGTCCAGAACTCTACCCTCTAATCTATTATGATCTTGAAGAGGAAATTGATGCTGAAATGGATGGAGAGGTTCAAATACCAAAGATATGTGGTGGAAATCACTTGAAAATATGAAAAAGAGGTAAGGTAATTTTAATAGGTACGAGAATAGAAAAAATGGCATTCAGTCGAATGAAAAGATTGCTTGCAAGGAAAGTGGATATGGACCCATGGAAGAGATTGGTGGAGTATGTTTAAGTATCTACTGGAAAATGGACATTGAGAGTGGTAGGTCAGAAAAAAATTGAGACATTAAAAAATTGGACATGGGAAAGAATGACAGGAATAAAATGGTCAGAGAGAGTGAGACATTTGAAGTCTGTACAATATGATTGAGAGGAGGGAAAGTTACTGGAGGTAATAATAAATAAAAGTGCAAGCCCACTTTCTAAGAGATGAAGATGCATAGTAAAGGCAGAAATGGGAGGTTTTGGCAGGAGGAAGATTTGACTAGACTTCCACATTGACTTGACATCCACAATTCTGGAAGAATGATTGCTGTAGTGTAGACTTGGGCATCTCTGTGAAATCCTTTTCAAGCATTGCTGAGTGAATTGGAAATTCAGTGCGATATATATTAGATGAGAATCAATATAAATAAAGCAAAGGTTATGCGATTTTCCAGAAAAATAAAGGCTAATTTAAACATTAAAATAAGAGGGTAGTAACTAGAGCAAGTTTATTAAATATCTTGGAAGTGTTTTGGACCAAAATGGTCAGAGTAGTAGCGACTTAAGGAGAATTGCACTAGGCAAAGAAGCCTCCTGAAGGAGAAGAAAATTGATGACAGGGATGTTAAGCGGGGATGTTTAGAAAAGGTTTGTCAAACATTTGATATCAAGCGTAGTTATGTATGGCGTGGAAATATGGTCACCGAAGCAGGAAGATAATGAGTGATTTGGAAATTCATTGTGATAGGTGTGCAATGAAAATTAACATGAATAAAAAACAAAGGTTATACTGTTTTCAAGAAAGAGAAAGGTTAATCTTAACATTAAAATAGGTGGGAATAAACTAGACCAGGTGGAACAATGTATATATCTCGGAAGTATTTTGGAAAACAAACGAAGAAGTGCTGGGAATCGTTGGGAAGGAGAGAAGATTGTTCGGAGAAACCACAAGGAGATAGTAAAAAATGTGTAAAAAATACATTGATCAGCAGTGGATTGTTGAAGACTGTAATAAAGAGAGAATTTTAGGCAAATGAGGAAAGGGATGTTGGACCAGATGAAGAAAGAACACAGAAATGAAGATGGACTTGTAGAGTAGGATGTGGGATATTGTTTTGTTAGGAGATATTTATTTGTTAGTTGTGTCCATCCAAAACCAACCTTAACTGGTGTATTACCTTAAATATATATACATTATTATCTATTACATTTATACACACACATATTTTTTCCCATAAACATAGTATTCAACCCGAAGGTTTGTTTGGTAGGTGATGGTAAAGTTCACCCAGTACTAAGCCAGATGGCATGTGAATATTCACACATCAGGGAAGGAGGGCCAGTTCCTTTCCCTGTGCTGGTTATGGTTTCCCAGGAAGATCGGGTACCCGGAAAATCACATAGTTTGGGTGGAGCTGTAAGTGCCCTTAGAGGCTTACCCGGGACTCAAACCTGGGCAAGCCTCTAGTAGCCTAATGCTCTACCCCTGGACTACTGTAATTGGGTTGCCGTAATATTAAACAAAGGGGTAGGAAGAAGTGTAGTCAACATAGAGCAAGCAACTGATAGAATTTTACTCGTAGAGATTAAAGCAGAGCAGATTAACTTGGTCATTGGTCAGGTATACATGCCACCACCTCTCCCACCACCGCTACCACCACAACACCCGCTTCAACCAGTGTTAGTGTTTCCGTTCTAGCATCCCTTCCCCCATCCGATAACCCTATAAAATTAAAAGCGATGGAAATGGCATTTATATGGCTGTGCAAAGCCTATCAACATCCGGGTCTCAATGTCGTTCACTAATTATAGAGGGTTGAAGTGGACAGGTGCAGATTTGTTTCATGTGGGATAGTAAGATATTTTGTTTGTCTGCATACATTGTGTTATTCTTGGCCTGGGTTTTGACTTGTTTAGTCCTGATGATGACTTTGTAAGTTGACACCTGGGTCGTAGATGTTGCAATGTATGCGGATTGATTGTTTGTTTTCTGTGTCGCATGGGAATTATTTCCCCATCCTCCCTCTCATTCCTATCCCCTCTGACCTCCCCTCTCCCTTTCCCTCTGCACATCCCCTTCTTTCACCCCTCCTCCACCACCCGTTCTCCCCTTCCTCCGTCCCCTTCTCTCTCTCTCCCACATAACTTTCACCAGTCAGTCCTAACTAATCTTCAGAGGAATACGGAGAACAATTCCGTTCAAATTATCAAGAAATAAAATTTGAGGGTTCATTTTACGTGTTCTCATATTGTGTGTTACTGTCTAAGTTTTTTGTTAAACACTTTGGTTTTACTTCGAAGAAATCATATATCTGATGACGACGGCTGTGCCGTCGAAATGTCAATACATACTGTGAGTCTCCTTACTTTATGCTTCTGTGTGTTAAATATTTTGTATCCGTATGTTTGTGTGTTTGTGCATCGCTGGTGAGCGTCATTTTCAAAAAGAGATATATATATATATATAAAAAAACCATAAACACAGTAATCAACCCGAAGGTCGGTTTAGTAGGTGATGGTAGAGCTCACCCATGTACCAAGCCCGACGGCGTGTGAATATTCACACATCAGGGTAGGGGGGCCAGTTCCTATTATGTTGGTACCAGATCTTCCTGGGAAACCATAACCGGCACAGGGAAAGGAACTGGCCCCCCTACCCTAATGTGTGAATATTCACACGCCGTCGGGCTTGGTACATGGGCGAGCTCTACCATCACTTACTAAACCGACCTTCGGGTTGATTACTGTGTTTATGGTTTTATATATTGTAGCATATTGATTGGCAGTGGGATTTTGAAGAATGTCAGAGAGTTGGGTTTTGTTTATTTAGGATAGATAAGAAAATTATATCATACTTTGTGTCTGTCTAACACCTACCATAACTGGTGGATATTACCAATAATAAAAAAGAATAAATAAGTTCTAAACAATGTAAACCTTAAAATTTCTACAGGTATTCATGTGACAGCACCAGGTCTGCATGTGAGCTGGACTGGCACTTGCTTGGGAGTGGACGGGTGACTTACAACCTATCCTACCTACTTTTGGGAATTGTAACTCCCTCATGTATAATGTAAGTGCAACCATGTTGATTAGTTTCAAGAACAATAGTGACCAACCATTTGATGAATGAGTACTTAATCTGTTTTTATATTTGTAGTTGTTTCTGCTTGTGGCGTGCTTACAAGGTGATTAGGCTCTTGTCAATGGATACAAATGATTTTATGACAGATTCTCTTGGGCAATATTTCATTACCAAGGTAAGCATTGAATAAAGCTTTATGGATTTAAGCATTCAGTAACACTCCTGTTCAAGCAGTTAATGAATAAATGTTTTACTGACAAGGTTGTGGCATTCTCCGTCATTGGAATGTTCTTGAGTTGGCTACCACGAGCAATCATTGTTTTCTGGACAATGGTTCTTAGAAGTGAGGAAAATAAAAATATTCCAACATCTTTGAAAATTTTATCACCGATTTTTGTTGAGGTAAGTACATGATGTGTATTACTTATCCATGCCGGCACTGGTTTCTTCTTTTTCCTAAAATCATTTTCAATTCCATTTTTTGCAGGCTTCCACTATTGTACCTTTCATTGTGTATGCTTCAATGGGCAGCCATGTACGACAAACAATACTGGGGATATTTAAGAGAAGTACCTTGAAATCTAGACATGGTATGATCAGACTGCAGATGAAGTAATAGAAAGATGTTTTTTATAACAATATAAGACAGGTTTCTGTGAGAACCCATTTATTTCAATATTTAATATTTTGAAGAGCTTACACAACAAATGTTCAGAAATCCATAAGAGTAATGAAAAGGCAAAAAATTCCCATTACATGTTACAAATTACCTACCGTATTGTTGGAAAATAAAAAAAAATATGTATAAGTGTTTTGCTAGGAGAGACAAGAAAATTATTTGGTATTTTTCGTCCATCCAAAACCTACCTTAAGAGTAATATTATTATATTATAAGGTAATCTACTGATTAAGGTAGGTTTTTGGATGGACACAACTATACTTGTGTCCATCATTTGGTCTGGGGAATGATAATTGAGGTGGTTTCCCATTGCCTTCCTCAATAGTGTTTTTAACGTGACACCATCACTCAATGGCCGCCTGACTGGGGTCAGATGCCTTTGCAGCTGTCTCACCAAGGAACAGGCGCTGCATGGAGTACCTTTTGTAAGAGTAGGATTACCAATAAAAAGATGTATTTGTGTAAAATTGTTTGGAGAAACAACTGCACATGTAAATATAGTTTCATAAAAGGAAAAAGTGTTTTTATCAAAGTGTTTTGTCAAAGAAATCTTCTTTTGCATGATTCACAATCATGACAAAGTCAAATTCAACCACATATTCATTTTTAATTTCAAAAACCAAATTCAAAGCTTCAATCAAATGCACCATTATTACATAATGTAAATGGGTCATAATTAGACATGTCATTGTTCATGTATGCACAAATAAATATATGTTCATATATACATATATTAAGTGTATATATAAGTGTATATTAATGCATAAAGGACTGATTTTCTGCCACTTCCCACTGTGCACCCTTGTGGTTCATGGGATATTGTGTAAATGAAGGCAAAGTACATGTGCAAGAGAAGAATGGTGGGAGGAGGTTGATCAAGAAAGACAAAGGCAAATTAAGTCAAAGAGATATTCAGCACAGGGAGCGATATACTATACAGAAATAGGCATTCCCCCTCCCCTTCCACTACTCCTATTTCCCTAGAGGAGGCCTCATATACTCTTGTGTACTGTTGTTGGCTTTAAACAACAACGTAGTGAAAACCCGAAAATGCAGAATTCTTCAAGCCACCACCGCGAAAATCTACGCAGCCATAGACATCTACAGTGTAACAGTTCAACTCAGTTCACGAACATCTCGACAATATTCTTGATCTTTGATTCCAATACTTTTAGTTTATGGCAATGCTCTTAGCCTAGTTTATATTAATGCTCCATGATTTTTATTAATAATAATACCTTTATTTGTCCAGAGATATGTTGCATATCCATACACAAATATAGGACACGTCAATACAATACATAGATATACAAACCAATACACTAGTAGAGTGGCAATTCCATATATTCATTTACAGAATAGAACATATGATTTTTTAATAGTTTAAACAGCTTTTTCTTGAAAACAGGCACTTTTGTTTCAGATTTGATTTCCTGGGAAAGTTTATTAAATAACCTTAAGCCCATTACTTTGGGTCCATGAGCAGTATTGTGAGTCCTGACATACGGTTGGTGCAGGTCATTGCAGGTCCTTGTATAGTGACTGTGGTAATCGTGATTAGACTTGTATTGAGAAATATTACCCTTTGCATGCAAGATGACAATAAATACAATATGCAAGGTACAGGTAATAAACCAAGTCTTTTGAAGAGAGGTTTACATGGTGTATCGCAATAAACTTTGCACATAATATGCATCACCCTCTTTTGGATTTTGAAGATTATGCCCACATAGGGGGAGGAATCCCAGAAGATAATACTAAAAGAAACTCGGGAATAAAATTCACCATAGTAAATGGAAAGAAGGACCTCTAAGTTTACAGAATGTCTGATATTTCTAATGAGGAAGCAAAGGGAACTTAACTTTCTATGTAATTGGATAATGTGTTCCTCTCAAGACATATTTCTATGCAAGATAACTCCTAGGAATTGGGTACTGTGATTTTGGGGAATGTTTATAGCTCCTACATCTACTGAGATTGCAGCAGAAACTTTGTTTCTATTAGTGAAATAAATCAGGCTGGACTTGTTTAAATTGGGTTTTAGGAAGTTAAGAAGACACCATTCATTGAAAGTCTGAGCTACTTCAGGTGCTCTTTCTGTTAAACTGTCCACTTAGGAAGCCAACACAATAATATTTGTATCGTCAGTAAACAGTAAAGGGTCTAGTCCCTTAATGGACTTAAGCTTATCTGGTAGGTCATTAATGTAAATTAAAAATAAAATAGGGCCAAGTACAGAATCCTGGGGAACACCCAGTGCTACTTCTCTACCAGGAGAAACAAATTTGGAGCCATTTCTTGAGAGCTCCGCATGCTGTTACCGTTCACATGGATATGGTTCAATCCATTTTTAGGATGTGCCTCTTATACCGTGGCATTTCAGTTTATACATGAGCAACTGATGATTGACAAAGTCAAAAGCTTTGGTGATATCAAAGAATAATCCTAAAGTCTCAATTCTGTTATCCAATCCTAAAAGTATTCGATTCACCATGTGATATGTGGCTATTGTCGTGGACCTTGTGTTTCTAAATCCATGTTAAGGTGTAGAAAATAGATTATATGTTTTATATAATTATTTGTTGATTATATATTAATGGATAAATGTATGTTTATATTTAATGTATCTGTGTATTTTTGCTTCATTAAAAGTAATCGTTGGCACCATATTTTGCATCTCAATTGAGCCTGTATACATTTGACTACTTTTGGACGCACCTTATATCATGTTCATGTGTCATTGGCCTGGGATTTTTGCAATGTGATCTTTGGGCAAATAAAATGCAGTATTAAATAACTCCTCTTCTTTAGCTAGCTTCTCTCCTTTATTGCTGCCTTAATTGCTCTTGAAACAGGCAAGATTTATAAACAAACTGCATGTATGGCATTCAAGAGCAATAAGGGGGTGCTCTAAATTACAGAGATCTACCCAAAAATTGGTTTGATAGATGCTGAGGGAACCCACCTTGTACTAAGCTATTACCTGTGAAATTGAGATTTTGTTGAGCAAATGGCACACAGGACATGTGAAAACATAACATCTATGAGAGAAATTTGCTATATATAAAGAAACTTTTCAGTGAGGGTTTGAGATTTACAAAACAGGATTTTTGAAATTTACTAAACCTCCATTGATTTGCAGATGAGAAATTTTTTCATGCGTCGGAATCATAAGTTTCACATCTTGGAAGAAATGGATGGAGTTTTCTTGAAGGGAATGCATGGGGCATGTAGAATGTTATAAATATGCATGTTATTGCCAGTAAAGAAAATAGAAAAAGATAAAATATCATGATTGCCTTTTTCTGCCGGATTAAAACTAATTTATGTATGAAGTATGCCTTCAGATTTCTAGATCATTACCACGGTGTCTTTTGGAAAATGCGAAACAATGATTTCAAATCTTCAGATGGAATTAACTTGCTTAGGTAGTTTTCGATATCGAGAACTTAAGATAATTCCTTAATTACCATGCTAAATAGCTCAACGTCAAATTCATGCACATGCATAAGAAATAGACATATCATTGTGTGTATATTCTTTATATATATATGCTGTATATGTTCACTTAAAACATTTAATTGATCATAGTGGTTCATACTTTTCAAACGCCGCTATCATTTGCCTAATGTCACGTGGTATTCTCCGTCGTCGTGTTGCCCACTTCATGCGCATCCCTGGTCGAAGGCATGCGCCATCTATTAATAAAATATCAGGATTTTCATTGCGACTACCGCCATGTCCGCCATTGTCAATAGAGTTTGCTCTAAGGTGAAATAGGTTAGTTGTCTTCCATAGTTTTCGGAAGCGGGGTCGTGGTGTTCGTGGAAATGGGGTTTAGTGTTATTATAACATCTGCAATGTCTTATTGTACCGATGCGGAAATGCCACGATGAATAAGGATCTTCTTTTCATGTTGCAAATTCTGAAAAGTAATGAGTAAAGAAAACTTGATATTTAATGGCAATTAGCTGCTGTGTTGACCACTTTTCCGTTATCGTACTTAATAATTACAGTGGAATTGGATGGAACCAAGCATTACATGCATGGTCCTTGGAATGAAAGTCTATTTATTATCAATCGAAGGATGAAGTGGACCGATTTTAGCTCTTTATATAGCTTGTTGTTTGGAACTATATGAGTCTCCTTTAGGGATATGAACAATGTCTAAACAAACAAAGCGGAAGATAACAGTGGAGCCATCCCCTCCCACGTCTTCAAAAACCAGCAGTTCAAACAAAGATTCCCAGAGAAGGCCTAGTGTCTTTGAACGACTGGGAACGAAGACCACAGCATCGAATTCATCGAGCCAACAGGGAGGTGCTCCAAGTAGCGGTGACAACTATTGCCGGCAGTGGGCTCAGAATGGGAGTTGCACCTTTGGAAAAAGTTGCAAGTGAGTTTTAGAATGAATTTCTGCTTCTAGATAGTAATTTTACGCCGAAGTTTTAAGATTGTATTCATATTAGTGACAGTTCACATTCAGTTGACAGTGTGGAACAGACCCAAGTTATTCGGTTGTATTTGCTTTCAGAAAAATTGTAGGTCTCGAAAGTTAAGAGTTTTTAAGTTGACGTAGTTCTACAATTAAACACTAGTTAACAATGATATTCCTGAACGTTGTTAATTAATATGTAGCCCCTTCAATATTGATCATTCCATGCAAAATATCATAACACCAGGCAAGTTACTACTCAAACAAAATTTTCTTTGGATTTTTTGTGTAAACATACCCGAGTAATAATCAAATATTTTTTTCGTAAATTAGTTCTGTTTGAGTCAATGCATACCAAATCATCTACGAGTCATGCAGTGCATAACAATTTTAGAAAACTAATTTATGTATGAATTTTAAGACGTAATCAGCTGTGCCAATAAAGTAAAACATTTGGGTGTGGGTTGAGTACATGCAAGACTTCTTTTATATGCACCAAGTTTCAAATTTTTTGGTGAGGATCCATCTGAAATATTTAAATCTGGGATTAAACATGAACATTTTTGCAAAAAAAACTGTCAAAATTCCATATAAATGGGCAAGGTGGAGCCCTGCTGAGTCGTGATACATTTCTAACGTGCGATTTTTTATATTCAGGCTCACTGAAGGTAGATATTTACTTTTAAAAAAATTGAGTCTTAGGCTAAACCCCTTCATTAAAATATTGAGCAAAGTACATTGTTTTGCATTACCCAAAGTTATATGTTACTTAAATTCGACACACTTCCTTGTATGTATATATTCCATGCTACTATGATGGTGCAGCAAACAAAGCCTTGTTCAATTTGAAAACCAATGCCATTATGCGCATAGTTATAGCACTGGAGGTTGTAATGACTTAAGGAGAACTCCCCAAGGACTCGGCTATGCTTGCTAAATCCCATGTTAATCTGGTGTGAAATCCCTGAAATTATTACCATAGGAAACTAAGGAAAATAGGTAAATTTTTTGTCTTTTAAATCCAAGCTTAATCAGTTTTATGTGCAAGCATCATCATCAGATGAATTCATGCATCTCTGCCTATATAAATAATTTTGTTCTTATATACTCTATACTGTATTTTTATTTGTGACCAAGTTTGTATTTAAATTCTAATTGCAATGAATTGTGATTGTTGGCAATGAATATTTGCAGTCAATGTGACATTTTCCATGCATATCTTTAAGTAATCAACAAGCATTATTATTATCAAAAATTGTTTGCTAAATTGGTCATGGAACCAATTATTTTTTAATTGGGTGGTTCAATATGGAACAGTATTCGGTAATGTATGTTGGAGAAAGATTTCATTTAGAATGGTTTCTTCCTAATTCAAAAGTAGTTTGAGTTATTTGTAGATTGCTCATTTATAAAACATTTTTTTTGGAATTAGGTGTAAAATGAAGTTACCATTTATACTCCATTTCAGTGACAAGGACAGTGGTTAATTGATTGAACATCATTATAAATCATATGCAATTGTTATAATTACTTCACTTTTAGTAAAATAGTTGTCTTTATTTTTCCCAACTTTCATTGATTTCAATTTTTTTCTATTTCATCACTTCACCATAAACTTACTTTTCGGAAGGAAATCATGATGGACTTTTCATTTTCATTTGAGAAAATGAAGTCTTTTTTCACAGTGTATACATTTTTATTAATTGCACACTTTTGTACATCACAGAAGTGTGATGCTCAGAAAGTGTTAGTGTTAAAATCAATATCTATAACATTATTATTATTATTAGGTAATCTACTGGTTAAGGTAGGTTTATAGATGGACACAGCTACCAAATAAATATTTTGTGACTCCTAGCAAAACACAACCCAACATCCTAATCTACATCAGGTCCCTCTTCGTCTCTCTGTACTTCCTCCCTTCATCCCATCCAACATCCCTATCCTGTTCCTGCCCTTTCCTCATCTGCCATTAACATTCTCCCCTCTATTACAGCCTTCTTCAACATTCCACTACCGCTCAATACGCCTTTCATCCATTTTTCCTGCCTCCATGGGATTTCTCCTGATAATCCTCATTTGTTTTCCTTTCGGTTCATTTCACCTTCTCCATTCTTCTCCACACCCACATTTCAAGAGCCTCTAATCTATGTGTATCCTCTTGCTTCAGTGACCACGGTTCTGTGCCGTACATAGCTATGCTCCATATCAGAGATTTTACGAGTCTCTTTTTAACATCCTTACTCAATAATGAGTGAATTAATGTGCAAATTTTTATACAAAACGAATGTAATTATATAGAAAAGTGAAGTAACTTTGTAGGAAACTAAAACCAAAAATAAAAACTTAAAAATATTTTTGCATGCTTCAAGCCGCTGCTAGGGTGTTTAGCTACATTTTCAACATCACTGCCAAAGAGATGGCCTTCCAAGAGATACAAGAGATTTAATTTGTAATTTAACTTTTGCTCCATAGCGGGATTCCCAGTCTAGCTCCGGTAATATTTTGGATGCACTATTAAGTTATCACAACGTTTTATCTACGAATGGATTTTTCGTGAGCAAATGCACTTTGCTTGAAAAACAGCTGTTGTGTCCAAGGGAATTTGGTGATGCTGATGGAAGGTGACTGAAAACTTTAATCCCAGCGTGAGCTTGTATGTTTTTGTGACATGCCAGTGCCATTCATTTGTTAAATATTGCTTCTTTAGTGAGTGTATTGTTGTGTTTCAATGTAAAAAAATAATTTATTTTGTCTGTAAGATTTTCAGGTATTAAATTTTCTATTCCTTTATTTTGTATAGGTATTCCAACACACACACTTTGACCAGCCCTTCCAAGCAGCGTGCTGCAAAAAAGGAAGCCAATGACTCGAAACAGAGCAAGGTATGATTTTCCCTAAAAAAATTCATATAAGTGTCATATGTGGATCATACAGGCAGTAACTGTCGCTTGCCAAAATTGGTGTATTGTCAGTTATTTAGTTTTTAGTATTTGTGTAGTTTTTGTTATATGGTAGATATCGTAAAATATTCTCTGATATATCTGAAATTGATAATTAGGCTTTTTGGTTCTCAAATAGCATGTCTCAAATTCATTTGACCAGTAATGATTTTTCCTCAAGTTGGAAAAATTATTTAATTGGTTATGCATTTGTTAAATGATGTAGGCCCTATTCTGTTGTGGAAGTCTAGTATATGATGATATTGGTTATCTACTATTACCACAAATTCAAAGCACTGTGGGAGATGCTTTGAGAGACAGTGACTTTTAATGGAGTCATCAGCTAATGTGCTTTAAAATAAAGATTTTTTAAAGTATTAAAATCATTTTAACACTTTGAAAATTCTGTATTACTGGTACCACCACTAGTGTGGTGATTCTATTTCAGTTTTTACTAAAGGAGTAGCTATAGTTATTATGTCAGGTGGCTATTGACTGAGCTTACATGCTGGATAGGACATACTGCCATTAGGGATAAGTGCACGTAATTTGCTAGATGCAGAATTCTCTGGGAATAGGAGAGGAAGTGTCTCTGGGAATAGGAGAGGAAGTGTGGAGTGAAACTTGGCTTTGTTTGATCTTAGACATCTTAGTTAACGGAAGGTGCAAAGAGGAGGTGCAACTTAACGTCCTACCTGATGAGTAGAATACTCCACTTAAAGTGCTCCCAGAGAATCGGGATGGTGCGGGAATGTACTGTCTTGTCACTGAGAGGGCCAGGCCTCAAATCCTGGAGATAGCAAATGCTTTTCATTGGTATCCTGATCCCTAACTTGAGGCGGTTTGTGGAGATTTTGAGTGAGTACGCCATTCGTCCGATGGGACATCAAACTGCTTCACCCCCTGCCACCTCTCTTTAAAGAGTTGGCCAATGGCGATGCAGGGTTTCTCTCCACCCTTCTATTCCCATCCATCCCTAATGGTGCAAATGAACTCAGCTGTTGGTTGCCTCCCCTTAAACTACTTCTACTACTTAGCAGTGAAACCTGGGTCACATCAAAGTTAATGTGGATTTGTGAAGTTTCATTTTGATATTTTTCAACATGTAACAATTCCATTAGGTTATACCCAAAATGATTAATTATACTGCAATTAAAGATGCAGACTGGCCTCGTTGACTGAAAGCCTATGTGGTTGCCCACTGAAAGAAGGTGTCACACTATCTAGTGTCCTCGGATGAGTTTTATGCTGTCCAGGAGATAGGTAGATATTTTTACCTAGGACTTTTCATTGCATTGAATAGCATTTGATTGGGTTGGGTTGCACGTTCATCGATTTAATGTGGTGCGATTTGTCTTGCTACTAGAGTCGAGGAGGTGGGTCCAAGTGTGGTCGGGACGAAGGAGGCAGCAATCCAAATAAGCGGCTGCACTCTGCGGTGGTGGTGAAGAAGAAGCAGCAGCAGCAGCAGTCATCGTCGCAGTCCAAGAGAAGTGCTGCGAGTGGGCACAATGCGCCCTCGTCCCAGGAAGTGGGGGCACCCAAGGGTGAGGGCTCTGGCAAGAGGGGAGCAGGGAGCCCGTCTTCTCGGCACCAAGGGGGGTCCGGCGGAGGGGCCACAGCACCCCCCCCTGGCAACAGCAACAGCGGGGTGCCGGGGGAGGACGTGGACTGGGAGGAGTGGGATCAGCGGGAGCTGGAGTACGAGGACGAGAAGTCCCTGGAGAGGAGGCGGCGCTTGCTGCAGCGGGAGTTGGAGCTGCAGATGCGGCGGGAGAAGGAGCAGGAGCAGGGAGGGGGGGTCGTGAAGAAGGGGGCTGGCGGCAGTGGCAAGCGAATGTCATCTGGGGGGGCAGGTCCAAAAGAGTCGAAGAAGGGCAAGAGGAAGGTGAGGGGGGTGTGACCCAACAGGCGTTCACACTGGCTGAGACTCAAACAGAGTGCTCTCTGTCTCGATATAGTTTTATATGAGTCCTGTGAGAGTGATTTTGATGGATCCATAAAAAAAACACTCGCAAGACATTGTGGTCTCTTGGGGATCTGGCCCTGCTGCAATAGTAGCAGCCCCCCTGACCACCCGTTGTACGGCCTTTAATTGCAAGAAGCCATTTCCCAGTTCCATGTACACTCTTGGAATCTGGTATCTTGTGAATGTCTTGGCCATCATCATGGATTATGGGTTGTCTGCCGCCTATCACGTTGAAATTCCCCCGGCTTAGAACCTTGCATCCCTCACATTATTTTCTTCTCCACCTTTCTCACCAATTTTCACGCTGTCCAACTTGCCGTATCCGTATCCTTGACCAACACTTTCCCCTCTGTCATTGTCTTCAACTACCCATGATCTGTCGTTATCCCCCAACTGCCCGGATTCTCAGCAACTTTTGGAATGGTGTCATCGGGGTTTTCATTGATTTGTCCTCAGAAAATTGAGTTGGGTCAATTTGAAAGTCAGCACATTCCACTTATGAATTGGGTTTGCATACACTAATCCTGTTTTTCCTGTCATTGGCGGGAGTTTTGCAAATTGTCCTTGGTCAGTGACATTGGTACATACGGTGATTGTTGAATCTCCTCGACACTGTTGTCCTTTGGATATTCAAGTTTTCTGGGTGGCTGCCTACCTGACATTCTTCTTGTGAATGTTAAAATTGCTCTAGAATTTTTTGATGACAATAATGGAATATATTTATTTATATATGCATGGAATACAAACCTAGACTTTGCAAACCTTGCTAGTCTCAATCACTCACACTCAACCAGGACTTAAGAGAGTTTTCTCTCTACGCCAGCAGTCCAACAGTCGCATGAAATAAAATTTAAAAAATTAAAAATGTACTTACTAATAAAGGAAAAAAAATCACACTCTCTAGCTTGGATGTACTATCTACCATTGATCCTTGCTAGTCTCAATCACTCACACCCAATCAAGACTTACGAGAGGTTTCCCTCTACGCCAGTGGTCCGACAGTTACACGTAATAAAATTAAAAATATACTAATGGAAAAATAATCACGCACTCTCTAGTTTGGATGTGCTATGCAGTCTTGATCCTTACTAGTCACAAGCACTCACACTCAATCAAGACTTATGAGAGGTTTACATATTTATACTACAGTATATAAAAGCCACCACACATGAGATGGGATCATTCCTTCTCTGAAGAGGACTGCTTTGCAGTTGAAACACGGTATCAGTTTCTGGGCACTCCCCATACCTTTTCCACAGGTGTGAGTCACAGTACTAACTGTCGAAAGAAATTCCACAGAAGACCTGTGAGTGAGATTTGCAAGGGTTAAGGCATCTTAGCATACCCAAGCAAGTGAGTGTCTGTCGGACCGTTGGCATAGAGGGAAACCTCTCCTAAGTCTTGATTGAGTGTGAGTGCTTGTGACTAATAAGGATCAAGGCTGCATAGCACATCCAAACTAGAGAATGTGTGATTATTTTTCTTTAGTATATTTTTAATTTTACTACAGGTAATTGTCGGACCACTGGCGTAGAGGGAAGCCCCTCGTAAGTCTTGATTGGGTGTGAGTGATTGAGACTAGTAAGGATCAATTCTGCAAAGTGCATCCAAGCTAGAGAGTGCGTGATTAATTTTCATGTCTTAGAATAATTTGTTATTTAATCATTAGACACACGGATGTTTTGACCATTTGCGGTATCTATTTAATTAATTTATTTTTAGTATCTTTTATTATATTTATTTTATTATTTTCTGCTAACTTATATCTTTTCTTACTCCCGTTGCCTATCCTTTGGCCTTTTATAAGAGTACGGCTGGGGTCAACTCTTCCCATTATTTCATACGGCCGTAGTTACCGTTCACCTTATACATATACATGCTCAGCAATGAGTGAGTGGCTGACTGGCCAGTTAAAGTTTGTTCGTACCCGAAGTTGATGTTCTTAACCCATAGAATTCCATTCTAATTGAGATAAATTTAGCGGGTTGAAATCAGTGATGTGGCAATAATTGGAGTGGAGACAGAATTAGCATTAGGAAGTTATCTTAGTTTCCTTTTCCTGTAAGTTAATTTTTGGTTAAACAAGGAAATGAAACCAAGTCATGGAAAAGCGATTGTTATTTGAGGTGTGTTAGCCCACTACAACATCAAAAGGATACAGTGGTATGACCATTTGTGGACAATTAGAATCATTCGCTTCTGGTATGTGTCCTGTTTTGAGTTATCAGCAATAGTTATTAACTGCAAACATCATAGTGTTATCTTTTGTTGTAAGCACATTTGGTGCCTTATGTTTTCTGATTTATTGAAAATTCTGACATTAAATATCTTTGACATTTCCAATAACTTTTTAATTCATTGAGTTTATTTTGTGAATTTATAAGAATCAAAACAGTATGAGTATATCAAACATCAAATCCTGCATTATAACTGAGTGAGAATATCAAAGTCCAAATTTTTCTGTTCAAAATGGATTAGGTCGACTTAAGAATAATAAAATGTGACATTTTATTTGAATTTGTGTGAAATGAATTTGGCCTCTAACTGTGAATTTAATGTGCGATGTATACAGAGGCTGATGCCATTCACATCTTTTGGTGTTTTGTGACACCTATTGCAGGGGTCAAGGTCATCATCCTCCAGTTCAGTAAGCTCCAACTCATCAACGTCTGAGTCGACGAGCAGCAGTGAGGAAGAGGAGGAGGAGGAGGACGATGATGACGACTCATCGAGCAGTTCATCGACGTCCACTTCGAGCCACGGTGCCCATCAGCAGAAGCTGAGGAAGGGGAAAGTGGGCGGAGGGGGCGTGAGGCACTCGAGGAGTGTCGCTGGCCGCAGTTCGTCGGCCGCCAGGAAGCCAAAGGCACTGTCCAGTGGTGGCAAGAAGCCAAAGCCAGCGAGTCCGGTGTGCACTCCAAGCCGGGGCAGTGGCAGCACCATGGCGAAAAAGGCTGCCGAGGCGAGGAGGAGTCGTTCGAGGAGCAGGTCGCGGACTTCGTCAAGTTCGGGTGGAGAGCGGGGCAGAGGAGGGGGGGGAGGTGGTGGGCGGGGCGGCAAGGGGAAGGGAGGGACGGCCATGCACGGCATGGGTGGTACGGGCAGGTGGGTGGCTTTCTTTCCTCTCGGGGCATGTCGCGCTCTTGGGAAGGCTGGTGTGTGTGTCTCCTCCGTGGGTTTGGAAAATCTTGGACACCTTTTTTGGGAAAATTCTGGAAATCAATCATAATTAGAAGTAGAATGATCAATTGAGTTGGCTGCTCCTCCCTATGTAACCCTTTGAGTGTCAGCAGATCTATTGGCTGGGTGTTTTTCCACTCTCACCTTTACTTTTCTGTGCGTCGGAAAGCTTTTGTAGACAATGTCTGAATATCTGTTTCTTATCATTGCTGACAAATTTTCCTGTATATATATTCACATCTTGATCGTTTAAACATAAGGAGTTTTCTGCATTGTAGCGTATCTGCTATTCCTGCCTAGCAGATGCCACATCAATGAGGTTAAATAAGCAATGAGCTTATATCTAATCACAGATCAATAAACAGCAGTATTTTCATGTTCTGAGTCCCCATATTATTATCCAGGGCGTTTATTTATTTAATGGGAATATCCCTTTTACACAAACAAAGGCAAAAGAAATGTATTGGTTCCACAATTATTTTAAAAAATCATTTACAAACGGGTACAAATTACATAAAGTAACATCATTATTGAGAATTAAAATATAATTTAAAATTAAAGAAGAATTCTGATTTGTAATACATGAAAGACATTTTTGGGTGGTATACAGGTTCGCAAATATACCTTGTTAGGTTAATTAATGTAGACAAAATATCAATTTGAATTCATATTCAAATTAAGAAATAGAAACAGAATATTAGAAAAATAGTGTTTGCTACAAGCCAGATGATGACCCAAAATGATAAATGTTAGTAGTAGTTATTAACTAGACCTTGTGGCATCGATTAAGAAAATTTTCCCAATGGGCATTGGGAACAAATTATTGACAAGTACAGATATCCGCATAGCAACAATTAGCAGTCTTAAAATTCTTCAGATATTTTCAATAACATTTTTTTTAAGGGACACTGGTGAGATAGAAAGTAGGTCAATATTATCACAACTGTTGGCATCTCTCACAATCTGGCTCATAGGTGAGTAGTAAGTGTAGTTTTGTGCATGATATCTAATATCAAAATTATCAAAAAGTGAAGCTCATACTCAAATACTTCTGGGGTCATTCATCTTTTGGAACTCTCTGTGTATCACGCCGATGTATTCTGAAATATAGTTAAACTATTCTTCAAAGACTTAAAATATTGAAGCTCTATGATGAAATCCTAAAGCTGAATTTTTTTATATATCATATATAGAGGAGGTAATGAGTAAGGAAGACTGGATGGGTAATCTTGACACATTGTGCATGAGTGAATAACCTTGAAAATATACAGATTCCAAGTGTGCATGGATGGATGTGTTTTTACCACCTCAGGTCAGGAAAGGGTGGAGGTTCAAGAGGCAGCCGTGGCTCTACGCCACCCCCTCCCCCTCCCCCACCCTCCAATAGCAAGAAGCTCTCCTCACATGGCAATTCATCATCATCGCTGTCGTCGAGGCGACGCGAGAGCTCTCAGCCGCGGAAGAAAGGCACGCCCCCGGCTGCATCTTCTTCGAGGGGCAGTCACAGGAGGCGTTCATCGACCTCCCCTCAAGCCGCCGCTCCTCCCCCCCCTCCTCCTCCCCCACGAGCACCTCCCCCTCCCCTCTCTTCCAATTCCAGGAACCGCAGGAGTGGCAGCTCGGGGAGGTCAGCGGGAGCGGCCAGCAAGAGCAGTGAGTAATGAGGATGGCCACTTGTTAGAAATGCCTTTAAAAGCTGCCAAGGGGGTCTGCCAATTGTCATTTATGACCAATAACCCAAATCAGATCATTTATTTTGCCCAAGGATTGGTTTTACAAATATAGGACACGTCAGAGAAAATTATACAGTCACTATAATTCGGTAATGTTGCAGAGATATCCACTTAACTCTTTGAACTTTAGGGACCTTGGGGCCCTGTCTTGAACTATTTTTTGCATGCTACTACTACAGTGAAAGTTTGAAAGAAAAGGTCTCACCCAAGGCTTGCCTTTTCTTGTGGGAGCCAAAAAATGTTAAATTGGTATTTAGTAGCCAAATAACTTCTGTGAAAAATCGATACCACCATTACTAAATTTTCAAATTAAAGGAAAACTCCAAGGCCATAACTAGTTGGCACCATTTTCCCTGCAAAGAAAACTAAATTTGTTGTGATGGTTTATGGGAACAGAAATTCCATGACAGTGGCCAACCAGACCGCTCAACCAGAGCATCATCCTGTGATCATTTATGGGAATGTTACTTCCTCACCAGTGACCAAATACAGACACACACACACACACTCACACACACACATTCAATCTAAAATGGGATCCTTCAAAGGGTTAAAGGGACTCCGTTAAGAATACCTGGCTTTATGAACTGGTAAATTCGACGCCAGGGACAAACACAAAGCTGACATACTTACACTCATATGCATATATGATGCACACCCTCATCTTTCTCTGTATCTCTTATTGTTGGTCAATTTGAATGATATTCTCCCAGTAGTGAGGCTCTTTGTTAGTGAGTGTTTTCCTGTGTGCTCTTGTTAGATAAAGAAATAGGTACATTTATACTTTAAGCACGTCCCCTGTTGCCAATAACTCATCCATGTTTGCTAAGAACCCTGGATATGCTGGTGTGAAATTCTTGAAAGTACTATTGAGAAAATTAAGGGAAATAGATAATTTTTTGTTAATTAAGTCTAAACTATATAAATTCCTTTGTGTGTTTCATCATTACCATACCGTTGATGAATTTGTCCTTTTCTCTACGTAATTGATTGTCTTAAAAAATCAGTACAAAAATACTGTTGTTATTCCTCCAGACACCTGTTTTGGGTTTTTGCTCTGCACATGTACTTATATTTTTATTTTTTGAAATACATGCTGACTCTGTAATATCCACTCTGTGATGTCTGCAAAGGATAAGAGCGGACAATGTTATGTGTCTCATACTTGTTACAAACACTTCTTAAGAACAACTAAACATTATTATTACATTTGATAGATTCACATAAACTTTGGATTTTCAGCCTCCCGTCACCAATCTCCCGGGCGTCGTGACATGAAGCGCTCCTTGTCCAGTGACAGGAGGGATCGAAGGGGCAGGACGCCTCTATCGCCACCTCCATCTCAAGTGCAGCAGCCATCGAGGGGTCGGGAGAGGGAGCGTGAGAGGAGCAGGTCCCCAAGGTCAAGCAAGGGAAGTCGAGCAGAGCACATGTCTCGTTCGCCTGGTAGGAGGACAGATACAAAGGGGGACATGAGCGATGGCCGCAGGGGTCGCAACTCGAGCCTGGACTCTTCGGGAAGGCGAGGTGGGCGAGGGTCATCTCCCTCCTTGCTGCCCCCGGCCACTCGTGGAGGCGGCAGCAACGAAGGGAGAAGTGGGGCCAGAGACTTGTGGGGCCGAGGATCTGACTCAAGGTGAGTGAATGTGTTTTGTGCTTAGGGTGAGTGCACTCCTAACACTGCATGCTCTGCAGTCAGTCGTCCCAGTGCTAACAAATTATTGATGCGCATTAAAATTCGTACATTGATACCCTTTGAACTGTTTCTTTTTAAAGTTTGTCCAGTTCAAAATTTCTTCTGTTTAAGTTATAACAATCTTACTTTGAAAATGTAAAAATAGGAAAATATATAATATTTTGTATAAAATATTTGTCTGGAGTTTAAGGGCATATTCGCTCGTACACAAATATAAGACATATATTAGGTTGGGGAAAAAAATCCATTATTTTTGTGTGAAATTCAAAACTTTATTTAAGGTGTAAACAAAAAATACTGGGACCGTAAACTTTTTTTTAAAGAAGTTTACGGTCCCGGTATTTTTTGTTTACATTGATTCACGACCGTAGCTATGCTCTTTGTATATTTAAATTTTATTTAAGATGTTTTGGATTGTTCGATTTGGGTCAAATATACACCGTTTTGTAGTATAATTTGTTGCCATTTTTAAGGTAACTTCATAATGTCTCTCTCATAGAAGTCTTGGTCCTTATTGGTGAAACACTCCAGTAATCTATTTTTACAATCTTCTCTTGATTGCAATTTATTATCAATAAGGAAGTTTTTCCAGTAATCCCCACTATCCTTCCTGATGTAGGTCATTGCAGGTATGGTGACTGTGGTAATTGCTGTTGGACCTGTACTGAGAAATATTACCCTTTGAATGCAAGATGACAGACCCCTAAATTTACAGTATATTTAATATTTCTTATGAGGAAGCATGTGGAACTTTATGTGTAATTTGAAAATGTTTTCCTCCCGAGACATGTTTCTATGCAGAATAACTTCCAGGGATTGGGTGCTGGAATTTTGGGTCTATGCTTTGCTTGATAAATCCGGCTGGAATTGTTTAAATTGGGTTTTAGGAAGTAAATAGTTAAGGAAGAAAACACCATTCATTTAAAATCTGAGCTACTTCAGCTGCTCTTTCTATCAAATTGCCCACTGAGGAGGTTGACACAATAATATTTGTATCGTCAGCATACGATAATGGGTCTATTCCCTTAACAGACTTAAGTTTATCTGGTATATCAATAAATAAATATAAAATAGGGCCATGTACAGAACCCTGGGGAAAACCGGTTCACTTCTCGACCAGTTGAAACAAATTTGGAGCCATTTCTTGAGAGCTCCACATGCTGAAGCCATTCTCATCCATTTATAGGATGTGCATATAGGATATCTTGTACCATTATGATTCAGTTTATACAAGAGTAGCTGATGATTGATGCAGTAAATATCTTAAGTAAAATCAAAAAATAATCCTAAAGTTTGTTGTAGAGGGTGCGAAACACAACCTTTTTTCATATACAAATAGAATTGAAAAAAGGAAGTAATGTTGCCTCACCCTGCCTAAAAGTATTTGATTCACCATGTTATATGCAGCTGTTGTAGTGGACCTGATTCTTCTAAATCCATGCTGAGAAGTGGAGAACAGATCTAGATAGATAGATAATTTCCGCCATCGCCTCCATTGTAATTTCACACATCTGTTGCCTTCCACCCCGAAGAGGAGTTAATCCTAAAACGGGGTTTCCGTATTTTTGTATTCACTTCTGTAGTATATATTGACATTTTCTCTGTAACAATCCGTACGGAAATAAAAACATTTAAAACGAAACGAACGAGGACGATAGAAAAATATTTCAAATATTTTCCCCAATTGGTTCAGTAGGGATATTGGTCTATTAGAATTCATGGCTCTGTTGCAACCATAGCCTTTGTATAGGATAAACAATGAACATATTTAGAATTTGTGGAATGCAATGTTTCTGAGTGAAATTATGAAAACAATTTTTTCTAATTTGTGTACAGCAGCAAAACTAAAAATGAAATGCTCATTCTCATGATTATTTAAAGTGTATTATTAGAATTAATCATGATTAGAGCAATGATAATTTTGAGCAAACAGAAATATGTGTTGAATGCTATGAACATATTGGCTTTCTTGAGGGAATAAAACACAAAAAAGTGATTAACATTAAATAACTTTTTGATATGTAGAGATTGATAATTGAAAACTGAATTGAAATCAGTTAGAAAAGTAGAAACTAACCTGCTCAGATGGATAAATAGTTGTCTTTATTTTGGGGCAAGATGGATACTATGGAGTTTATTCTATCAACCAACCCCTGAATGCAATTTTATGATTACCATGTTTACACAGATGTTGAATCACTGTTAAAATTGAATGACCTCAAGGGACCTGGTACTCACTTATTTTAGATGTGAATCATAGGGTGATAAGCTTTACCTTGGGCATTGCTTGTAATACTGAAGTTTTTAATATGTGCCATAATCTATTACACATATCAGGCTTGGAGCTCCGTTGCATAGATATACATTCTCATTTGCTCATTCCCATTCCCAGGCAAAGTTTGGTGCTCTGTGAAATGGGAAAGAGCCAGGGGAATCCATAAACCCATGCCTGTGTGTGTCATATATTTTTGGTGACTCTTACCCTCACCCAGGAAAGAATTTGAGCGCGGCCGGGAGAAGGAGGAGGAGAGGCGCAAGGAGGAAGAGGCGCAGAGGAGGCGCGAGGATGAGCGGAGGAGAGAAGAGGAGAGGCGCAGGGAGGAGGAGCAGAGGAGGAGGGAGGAGGAGAGGCGAAGGGAGGAGGAGGCGCAGAGGAGGAGAGAGGAAGAGAGGCGCAGGGAGGAGGAGGTGCAGAGGAAGAGGGAGGAGGAGGCGGCGGCAGCGAGGAGGAGAGAGGAAGAGCAGCAGCAGAGGCGCAGGGAGGAGGAGGCGCAGAGGAGGAGGGAGGAGGAGATGCAGCGGAGGCGGGAGGAGGAGATGCAACGGAGGGAGGAGCGGGGGCGCAGAGGGGGGAGGGGCAAGGACGACAGGGGCCGCGATGGCGACTATGGCAGCAGTGGGGGGAAGGAGCGAGGCGGCGGACGCCGGGATAACATGCCAATGCTCGGAGACAAGGGCAGCCGGGACGACAGGAGGAAGAGTGAGACCAGCTTGCCCACAACCACCCCCCTCTTCACTCCCCCTCTTCCCCCCTTTGGGAGTTTACATAATGACACTGCAAGAGTGGCTGGAAAGACAAATCTCTTCTTGGATTGGGAATATTGAGAAGGGGCTTTTGTCAATTATTTCAATATTTTGTAGCCCTTTCCTATAAGCGAATTGATACCCTCTTGTTCTTTTTCCAATAACAAAGGTCCACAATTAAAAATCTGACGTCAGTCAGTGAGTGACGTCATCTTACCCTTCCCATGTGGCATCACTCTTTACGCTCAAAGACCTCGACAGTATTACAAGACCATAGCTTCTTATCGAGCTCATAATCTTGATTAGTGTACCTATTTACCTCTATGACAGAAAATGAAGAAGTACACTGTATCCCTATAATATGAGCATAGTCCTTTCCCCGATCTCTCTTGAAAAGGTAAACATCCATTTAGTGGTATGAATTTTTGCATATAAATTAATGTGAAATACAATAGTGCGCTACATGCTGTTATGCACAAGGTTTATTCGAAGAAACATCATGCATACATTGTCTAGGATTGTGGGTCACATTTACCTTTTCTTCAATCACGGAATTAATCAACTGGGAATGCAAATTCAAATTTTTACAGTAAAAAAGAATTAAAAAAATTTTTTATTGTTTATTATACATACCTAATTCCTTTTTATTCCAAAGCTCTCTAGAGACATTTGTTTGCAATGACACTTCAAAATTTGGTAAAAATGTGACTCAGAATGATTGTTAAATAAATTTATGACGTGCATCATCACTGCCTTATTAGGACAGTGCATTGTGTGAATAGCATGATGCAACAGCTTCCCATGACCACATCTCATTTAGCCTGCTGTTTTGGACTAAACACTTCTTGAAGGCTCATGGAGTTTCTGAATGGTAAACAAGCAGGGGTTTGGTTGTCAAATCACCACCAATTTGGGCAAAATAACAGCGTGAGATGTCCTTTCCTTGGATTGTGGCCTTGCATTCTCTTCTACTGTTATGTGCACGAATATAGGTTTGCTTTGGCATCTTCTTCCTGGAGAGAACATCCTCGTTACAATCAAAAACGTGTTGTGGCAGTTAACCCTCAAATTGTATGAGCTTTTTGAAGTCGCTGATGAAGTTCTCTGTTGCTTTTGACTCGGAGCTTGCTGCTTCACCATGCCTCAATAGGCCATGGATGCTGGTTCTTCTTGTAAACTTCTCAAACCACACACGTCTCCCTTTAAATAATTGTTCAGCCGTTGATGATCCTGACATCTCCTAAATGAGGTTGGCAGAAATCACCTTCCCCTCTCACAAATGATATTCTTATTAACAGTGTCACATTGCAATTGCTTTTCCTTTATCCATATGAAAAGCAGCATTGAAGCATTGCCCTAATAGGGCTGTGGCTACCTATTCCAGAAATTTGTTTAATGATAAGTTGCAGTTTTACATAATTTTTTAGGGGTCGGCAAAAACAAATGTTTATAGACATCTTGTCCAAGAGCACTCGTGGGACCAAGTTCACACGCACCTCTCTCATGCGCATGTTTTTTATCACAAGTCAATGCATTACTTTTAAGGATGCCAATGGGTGATCAAAAACAAAAATACAAATGCTTAATGTGCAATCCCTGTCTTACAAAGCCTTCACTCTTGCGAGATTTTCATCACTTTTTAGGTCAAAGAGTTCTCAACATTTATTCGGCATCTTCAACATCTTCTATATCCTCCCGAAACAACTTGTGCCACTCAAAAGCACCCAATCTACCCATGTTGTTATCATCGTAAGCTGCCTTGAGCATGTTATGAGTCTCTCTCCTGGTTTTGCCCAGTTTCATGGAAAGTTTGATAGCATAGTGCTGTTCCAATAACCAGTTCATGACAGAGTGTAACGAGGTCACGTCTTTTAGGTTTCACAACTGAATGATCTGCTCTCCGATAATATAAAAAAACCGCATTATTCATTCTGAAGTTTGTTTTCAAAGGTTAGGGTAGAGCTCACTAAATGCTAACTCCAATTACATGTGAAATTCACACTTTAGAGGATTAATTTATTGATAGGAATAACTCTTTCACCAAAAGAAAGGCAAAAACGTAAGATTAGTGCCATAGTTATAAAAAAACATTTACACATGGTAGAAATTGCATAATGGTACATACTTGTTATTGAGAATTGAAATATAATTTAGAATTTAATATGAATCTTTATTTGCAATGCATAAAAGACATTTTCAGATGGTATACTTGTATGCCTACATACCTAGTTAGATTCATTAATGTAGAAAAATATTAATTTTAAATAATATCCAAATTTAAAAATAGAAACAGAACATAATAAACATTGTATTTGTTAAAGGTCTGATGATGGTACAAAATGATAAATGTTTGTTGTAGTCATTAAAGAGATCTTGTGGCATCGGTTAAGGAAATATACCCAGTGGGCATTAGGAACAAGTCATTGACATGCACAGATATCCACACGGTAGTAATTAGCATTCTAAAATTCTTAAATATCATTTATTTAAGGGATCCTGGTGGGATATAAAATAGGTGAATATGATCAAAACTGTGTGAATATCTCGTAATCTGTCTCATAGGCAAATAGTAAGTGTAATTTGGTGCACGATATCGAGTTTGAAATAGTGCTTCATACCTTGTGCTATGTGAAGGCACTCTGAAAGATATTGCACACAGAGGAGTTCTAAAGAATCAATGTTGTCATGTAGTAATTTATAAAGAAAAGTTATGTTGTTAATTTTTCTATGTTCATTGAGGAGGGAAGACTTAGTAGAGGTAAAATTTCATGATTGAATGGTTTATTTGGGGCTGGACTTGCGATTTCTAAATATCTAGGAAAACCCTCTCATGTCAATGTCTGCAGCTTGTGTCCTTACTAATATTACGGAATCAAACCCTGGCTCTATGGTCCCCACTTAACCCACAGGATCTCCACCCCTTTTTCCTATATTATGCCTGAAGACGAATATATAGTAAATTAATCCCTTTGTCTTGTGTGTGTCTAGGCCGAGATCGAGACGTTGGTGGCGAGAGGGAGAGGGAGCGAGGAGGCATCCGCGGCAGCAGCTTGTCGGAGAAGGAGCGGGATAGGGAACGTGAGAGGGAGAAGGAGCTGGCCAAGGCACGGGAGTACGAACGCGAGATTCCCTCCCTACTTAGCCTGATGACGCACAATCCGGCCGTGGTTCCACCCCCAGGGGTGGGTCCGCCCTCGGTGTGGGGGCACCACCATCAGGCACAGCCGAGAGGGGGCCGGCAGCACTCGCCACCCCCCATACACGTATCGCGGCAGCAGCAGGGCTACCGCAGAGAGGGGAGGGGCAGCCGGGAGAGGGATCCCCTCGGACGTGGCGGCATGAGCGGGGAAAGGGAGCGAGGACTCTCACGGGACAGGGGTCTCGTGAGGGACATGTCTCCCAGGGACAGGGACGTGTCCCGTGACCGTGCCCTGTCCAGGGACCGAGCTCTTTCGAGGGACAGGGGCCTGTCCCGTGACCGGGCTTTGTCGCGGGACCGTGGCAAGTCCAGGGACCGGGGACTTTCGAGAGACCGTGGCATGTCCAGAGAGCGCGGCATGTCACGAGAACGGGCACTCTCACGGGATCGTGCCCTATCGAGGGATCGGGGCCCGTCTAGAGACAGGTGCATGTCCATGGAGAGGGGGATGTCAAGGGAGAGGTGCATGTCACGGGACCGAGCCCTCTCCCCGAGGCCACTCTCGAGGGAGAGGGATGGCGGTCGGCACCGGCACCACCACCACCATGCACAGCCACGCGACTACTCGCAGGATGGGAGGGGACCATTGGCGCCCATGGGGGATTTGCGTGAGAGGGGTAGGGGGAGGGAACGCAGCCTGGAGAGGGTGTCGAGGGGTGGAGGGTCGATGGATGGGGACCATGGCATGGTGGACCGCAGTCGGCTCAGCCGGGAGAGGGACCGGAACATGGACAGGGGTGAAGTGGATGGGCGGTCACGGGGCTTGTCCAGGGAGAGAGATTACGGGGGCCATGTGGGGAGGGACGAGGGTCCACTTCCCAT